>CM019902.1:115965929-116094765 GCA_009764595.1 Geothlypis trichas | reverse complement strand
TAATTTTCGAGTTTTAATATTATTTTATATTTTATTTCATTTTATTCTACTCTATTCTATTTAATTTCATTTGATATTTCCAGGGCCGCTAGATGGCGCTGTCAGTGCTGGGAACCTTCCCTGGCCGTGATTTCCGGCGGGAAACCATCAGCGTTCATCATTAGCATAAATCATTAGCGTTAATCATTAGCATAAATCATTAGCGTTAATCATCAGCGTTAACCATCAGCGTTAATCATCAGCGTTAATTATCAGCGTTAATCACCCTCACACTCAAACCGGCCCCAAACATGGCGGGAAAATTCCATTTTTCCCCCTCTCTCGCCACCTCTTCCAGTCAAAATCGGCCGTCGAGTTCCCTTCCTAGGAAAAAAGAAAGGATGAACAATTAAACCTGCTAATTAGGGAGATTCAGCGTTCATCATTAGCGTTAATCATCAGCGTTAATCATCAGCGTTAATCACCCTCACACTCAAACTGGCCCCAAACATGGCGGGAAAATTCCATTTTTTCCCCCTCTCTCGCCACCTCTTCAGTCAAAATCGGCCGTCGAGTTCCCTTCCTAGGAAAAAAGAAAGGATGAACAATTAAACCTGCTAATTAGGGAGATTCAGCTGATTTATTTAATTTTTCTGACGTCTGTGGCTGAATTAATGCTTAAAACTTTGAGGCTCTTAGGGCAGAGAGTCCTTTGGCCCTGGAGCACTGCAGGGCACGATCTCAGCTCCAATTAATGACAGAAAGTACAATTAATGACATAAAATACAATTAATAACATAAAATACAATTAATGACGTAAAATACAATTAATAACATAAAATACAATTAATGACAAAATACAATTAATGACGTAAAATACAATTAATAACAAAATACAATTAATGACGTAAAATACAATTAATAACATAAAATACAATTAATAACATAAAACGCAATTAATAACATAAAATACAATTAATAACATAAAATACAATTAATAATATAAAATACAATTAATAATATAAAACACAATTAATGACACAAAACGCAATTAATAACATAAAACGCAATTAATAACATAAAATGCAATTAATGACGTAAAATACAATTAATAACATAAAATACAATTAATGACACAAAATACAATTAATGACGTAAAATACAATTGATTACGTAAAATACAATTAATAACATAAAATACAATTAATGACGTAAAATACAATTAATATTATAAAATACAATTAATAACATAAAATACAATTAATGACATAAAATGCAGTTAATGACATAAAATACAATTAATGACATAAAATGCAATTAATAACATAAAATACAATTAATAACATAAAATACAATTAATGACGTAAAATACAATTAATGACACAAAATACAATTAATGACATAAAATACAATTAATAACATAAAATACAATTAATGACGTAAAATACAATTAATAACGTAAAATACAATTAATGACATAAAATACAATTAATGACACAAAACGCAATTAATAACATAAAATACAATTAATGACACAAAATACAATTAATGACACAAAACGCAATTAATAACATAAAACACAATTAATAACATAAAATACAATTAATGACGTAAAATACAATTAATAACATAAAATACAATTAATAACATAAAATACAATTAAAAACGCCTTTTCCCCTTCAAACCTGCCCCCTGAGCTGCAATACCCACCTGTGGTTATTGTGAATATTTCCTGCCAGGTTTTAAATCTGGATTTTTTAAATTCTGTACAGCAGCAGATTTCAGGTGGAAATTCCTCAAGTGGGATTCTATTCTATTTAATTGACTTTTAAATTTGATTTTATATTTTACTTTGTATTTGATTTCTTCACATTTTATTCTATTTCATTTCATCTGGTGCAGAGAATCCAGAGATGCTCCTCAGAGGGGAAAGTGTCACCACCCCTGGCAGGAAACACCTCTAGAAAATAAAAAATTATTAAAATTTGCTTTATTTTGGCTGGATTTAGTGTTAAACACCCGGGGCTTGCTCAGAGAAGTGATTTTCTTTTAAGAGATCATTTGTCTGCATGGGAGGGGATGTGGATTTTATGGCAATTAGCACAGGGGATCACAAAATCATCTTTTATTTAGCTTATCCCTCAGAAAAATACTGAAATGGCTCCAAATGTGAAATGTTTGGAGATGCACAAATGTCACAATAACTAAAGAAAAAATAAGTGCATAAAGTAATTTCATAAATATCTTCATAAATAACTTCATAAAAAACGAACTGAATAAAAAACCTTCAATAACAATACAATAACTGCATAAAAAACCAAAAACCTCATAAAAACCTCAAAAACTTAATAAAAAACCAATAACTTCATAAAAAGCAATAACTTCATAAAAAGCAATAATTTCATAAAACTCTGTGACCTTTCAAGCTTGGCCTTTCCCCTGGAAGGTGGTGCTAATTCTATATAAAAAGAAACGGAATATTCTGGAATATTATATAGGGTAATATTATAGAAGATATTTTATATAGATACAGGCACATTATATTAAAAAATAATAAAAATATTTGTCAGGTCTCTTAGGTCAGACTAACCAGGCAAGCACACCAAGGGTGGGTCAGTGAATTTTAACACACAGTGGCAATTTTCAGCTGATTTTTAAGTCTTGGAGTGAGGAATTTTTATATTCATGTGGTATTTTTATATAAATATTTGATATTTATGTTATAGACCATCCAACCTGGTCTTGAACACTTCCAGGGATGGGACATGGAGCTGGTGTTTTTCTCTGTCTAGCAATAATAAAGCATTATATACAATAATTTATATATAAAAATACATATATATACAGTATATTATTATATACATAATATTTTATATATGTTATATATGCTGCATGTTATTTATATTCCCACATATACACACAGTTTATTGTTACATAAAGCATCTTCTTATATACTATATATTAGATATATACCACATAGACATACAGCATAGCCTACACAGAATATTTTTTATATATTTTATTACATATAATACAGCAAAATATCATAAAGACAGTACACACACTATAGGGTGTATATATACATGGTGTATTATATGGAAAATGATATGGTAAATTAGATATGGTATAATAATGTATGGCATAATAATATATATGGTAATAAAATCATAATATATATGGTATATTATATTAATATATGGTATAACAATATATGGTATATTATTTGATAAATAATGTACGACACGGTAAATAATACGGTATATTATATGGTAAATTTTCAGCTATAATACATTATATATAGGGCGCACGTGTATTACATGCACAATCTATACTAAATATGCAGTACGGATGGTAAATACAGTATATTTTATACATATATAGTTTATTTTGTGGGCGGGAGCTCAGCCGCTCCCTCACGGCGCTGCCCTCGCCCAACATGGCGGACGCGGCCTCACGCGCCACCTGTTGCTGCAGCAGCGACGGCGGCTTCCGATTGGCTGACACGGTCCGGGGTGGGCGCGGCGGCGGCTTCTGATTGGCTGCTGCGGGGCGGGGGCGAAGGAAACAAGATGGCGGGCGGTGGGTGGGAGAAGCCGCCTTCGCGACGTCGCTGCTGCCGCCTCCGCTCGCCTCCGGCCATGGAGGAGCCGCCGCTCCAGCAGCCGCTGCCGCCCGGGGAAGACGAGGAGGAAGGGGAGGAGGAGGAAGAAGAAGAGGAGGCGGACGCGGAGTGGAGCTTCGTGACCGCGAGATGGAGGCGGTGGCGCTGCGCGATCTGCCCACCGCCACCATCGCCTGCAACCTGGACCCGCGCGTCTTCCAGGACGGCCCGTGCCGGGTGAGGCGGGCCGGGAGCCGTGAGGGGGGCGCGGGGCGGGGGCTGCCGCGGTTCTCTGTGGGAGAGAACGTCGGGGGAGCGGGGGAACGAGGGGCGAGGCTGTGGCTGCGTGTCCCGCCCGTCCCCTCGGTCCTGCGGGAGCCGCGTCCCGAGCCGGGCTGAGCTGAGCCCGCTCCGAGGGTGGAGCCAGGAGGGGCCGGGCTGTGCTCCGGGAGCGGAGTGAACGGCCTCAGGCTGGGCCAGGGCAGGCTCAGCTTGGCCAGCAGCAGGAATTTGCCCATGGAAAGGGAGCTCAGGCCTTGGCAGGGGCTGCCCAGGGAGCTTTGCAGTGCCCATCCCTGCAGGTGTCCCCTGCAGGTGGCACTGAGTGCTCTGGGCTGGGGACAAGGTGCCCGTGGGGCACAGCTGGCACTGCATGGTGCCCAAACCTCGGTGATTTCATGATTCCACACGATTCCATGGGACTTTGAGCACCAACAGCTATTTTACCTTCATTCCTTTGATTCCTGAACCTGTAACCCAGGGTGAAGCTCTGCATGAAACAGAAATGAAATCAAATATCCCTGGACCCCCCTAGCCCGAGCTTTGTGCTTAAGGTTGTGTTTGGAGCGCCTGATGTTGTGGTTTTATTCTTTTTTTCTTGTTTTTGCCATCAAACCCTTTCATCCTGAAGGTGGTGCTTAGTTTTTAAACAGATTTGTATTAAACAGAATGGACTTGAAAGATTGGGCAGTGGTAACAAATGAGAGATTGGGCAGTGGTAACAAATGAGAGATTGGGCAGTGGTAACAAATGAGAGATTGGGCAGTGGTAGCAAATGAAAGATTGGGCAGTGGTTATAAATGAAAGATTGAGCAGTGGTAAGAAATGAGAGATTGGGCAGTGGTAGCAAATGAAAGATTGGGCAGTAACAAATGAAAGATTGGGCAGTGGTTATAAATGAAAGATTGGGCAGTGGTAAGAAATGAACATTGGGCAGTAACAAATGAGAGATTGGGCAGTGGTAACAAATGAGAGATTGGGCAGTGGTAACAAATGAAAGATTGGGCAGTAACAAATGAAAGATTGGGCAGTAACAAATGAGAGATTGGGCAGTGGTAACAAATGAAAGATTGGGCAGTAACAAGTGAAAGATTGGGCAGTGGTAACAAATGAAAGATTGGGCAGTGGTAAGAAATGAAAGATTGGGCAGTGGTAACAAATGAGAGATTGGGCAGTGGTAAGAAATGAATTTTGAGTCTCATCATCTCAGCATAAACTGTGTTGTCTTCACCATGTACAGATCCTGCATAAATTACACTTCTAAGGTAAAGAGTGAGAGAATTGCCTTGAACTTGAATAAATATCTGTCTCCAGGTAGGAAGAAAAGTCTCAAAGTTTCATAAATAATGCAGAACTTCAGAAAAAAAAGGCAGGTAAGGGTCCTTGGAAGGTAGGTGCACTCAGATTTTCAATAGATGAAAAATCAGTTTAGTTGTCTGTGGTCACTGAATTTCAGCACTGAAATCCATAATTTAGCTTCATTTTATCAACTTACAGAGCTGGCAAGAGCTGATAACCCTTCAAAGCTGGAAATAAATGACATTTTTAGGAACCCACACGGGCTGGCCACGTTTTTAATTCATTTTGTTGGCCAAATGTCAGGAAGGTGCAGAGAGACAGAATGGAACGAGGCCCTGAGGCTGAATCCCAGATTTTGGAGGTGTCAGAGGTGCCCTCAGCATTTGGATGATGTAAGAAAAATGAATTTCTGTTAAAAATGAGGAAATGCTGCATTGTGCCATGGTTTATTCACTTTTGCAGAGGTTTTTGTGGTGCTGGTGTCTCAGGAAATGCAGGAATTTGTCCCTCAGGTGTGTGGGGTGATGTGGTCACACTGAATCACCTGAGAGGAATTCCAAGGGAATTTTAAAAGGCTGCCCTTGGTTAGGGGGTGAAATTTAAGAAAATTCCCTTGGTTTGGTGCAGAATATGCCCAGAAAATGCCAATTTGTGCAGCAGAGCTGTGGAATTTGGTGCTGGTGAAATAAAAATTCAGAGTGTTTGTAAATATTCTGAATTTTACTGTGTTTGGTGGGAACACTCTGCTTTTCCCAGCAGATGTAACACTCCTAAAATACCTTTTCTCTCCATTTAAATGGGATTTTTCTCTGCATTTAAATGGGATTTTTCTCTCAATTTAAATGTGATTTTCCCCCCTCAATGGTCTCCTTAAAAGGGTTGAACTTTGAGAAAATTCCCTTGGTTTGGTGCAGAATACACCCAGAAAATGCCAATTTGTGCAGCAGAGTGTGGAATTTGGTGCTGGTGAAATAAAAATTCAGAGTGTTTGTAAATATTCTGAATTTTGCTGTGTTTGGTGGGAACACTCTGCTTTTCCCAGCAGATGTAACACTCCTAAAATACTTTTTCTCTCCAGTTAAATGGGATTTTTCTCTCCAGTTAAATGGAATTTTTCTCTCCATTTAAATGGGATATTTTCTCTCCATTTAAATGGGATTTTTTCTCCATTTAAATGGGATTTTTTCTCTCCAGTCAAATGGGATTTTTCTCTCCATTTAAATGGGATATTTTCTCTCAATTTAAATGGGATTTTCCCCCCTCAATGGCCCCCTTAAAAGGGGTGAACTTTTAGAAAATTCCCTTGGTTTGGTGCAGAATACACCCAGAAAATGCCAATTTGTGCAGCAGAGCTGTGGAATTTGGTGCTGATGAAGGGATCCTCAGAGTGTTTGTAAATATTCTGAATTTTGCTGTGTTTGGTGGGATCACTCTGCTTTTCCCAGCAGATGTAACACTCCTAAAATACCTTTTCTTTCCAGTCAAATGGGATTTTTTTCTCCATTTAAATGGGATTTTTTTCTCCAGTTAAATGTGATTTTCCCCCCTCAATGGCCTCCTTAAAAGGGGTGAACTTTGAGAAAATTCCCTTGGTTTGGTGCAGAATACACCCAGAAAATCCCAATTTGTGCAGCAGAGCTGTGGAATTTGGTGCTGGTGAAGTGTTTGTAAATATTCTGAATTTTGCTGTGTTTGGTGGGATCACTCTGCTTTTCCCAGCAGATATAACACTCCTGAAATACCTTTTCTCTGCAGTTAAATGGAATTTTTTCTCCAGTTAAATGGAATTTTTTTCTCCATTTAAATGGGATTTTTCTCTCCAGTTAAATGGGATTTTTCTCTCCATTTAAATGGGATTTTTCTCTCCATTTAAATGGGATTTTCCCCCCCAATAATCCTGGATTGCCCTATTTGGGGAAGGTTGATCCAATCAAAGGTGACACAAGCCAACCACTGACAATATTTCTATTTTCTCCCTCCCAAATCCAGATTTTTGCTGTTTGAATATTCCTGTTCTTCCTCCTTTTCCATTTTTAATGGATTTTATTGAGCTGTAGCTAATCCCAGTTGAGAAATCAGAGTTTTAAATGATTTCTGAGCAGTCTCTTAAAACCAGACTTCCTGTTAATTCTGCTAAATCCCAATTTATTCTCAGAAAAAATAAAATTATTTCATGCCCAATTTCTTAATACCAGCCCCAAAATCTTCCAGAGTAAAATAAATTAAATTTTAAATAAATTAAAAATTTCCATTTAATGGATTTCATTGAGCTGTAGCTAATCCCAGTTGAGAAATCAGAGTTTTAAATGATTTCTGAGCAGTCTCTTAAAACCAGACTTCCTGTTCATTCTGCTAAATCCCAATTTATTCTCAGAAAAAATAAAATTATTTCATGCCCAGTTTTCTTAATACCAGCCCCAAAATCTTCCAGAGTAAAATAAATTAAATTTACCTCAGCACTTCCTCTAATTATCCAAATCACAGTTCAGCAATTCCTTTAAATTCTGGATTTTTTTCTTTGTATTAAAGTACAGGAAATTCCCTCACACAAAATCCTTTTTTCTGATCTTCAAGTTGGCAAATTACTTTGAAAAATTTGAATTTTCTGAATTATTTTTTACATTGGACCTGCAGCTTTTGGTGCCTTCAGTGTTGACTTTGTGCTTAAGGGATTGGAATTGTTGAATTTTATTTTTAACACTGTGTCCCTGTGTACTCATTTATTTAAGAAAATGGATCAGTAAATCATTTCCAATTAGGTTTTTGTATTTTCTGTCCTATTCCTGTGATATTCCATTTTTAAGGGCTGTTTTCTGGCAGTAGAGGCCACTCAGGGTTTATTTTAAAATTATTTAATTAATTAAATATAATTTAAAATTATTGAATTAAAAGTAAATAAAATTTATTATTTAAAATGATTTATTTAATTTATTAAAATGAAACACTAGAACTAAAATAAGTGTGTTGTTTAAATGGAAGTGTGTAGTATCACACAGTAGAAAAATTAGAGTTTAAAGTTTTAATATATAATAATAGAGATAAAACAAAAGTTTTAAAACAGAAACAAATCCTTCTTCATAAGTAATATTGTGTAATTAAATTAAAAAAATCCACATTGCAAACAGCATGTAGTTGGTAATTAAGTTAAAAGTAAAAATAATTTAAATATCATTTCTTAATTAAACAATTTATCCTTAAAACCCTTATAGGAATACAACTCCATTTTTAATTTATGAAAATAAAATAGTATAGGACAGTTTGGGAAGCTGTGATATAAATAAAAACTAATAAATAAAAAATCCCATTTCACACATTTCATCTCAACAAAAAGAACCCCAAATGCAGTTTCCATTTCCCCTAAAAGTATCATTTCTTAATTAAACAATTTATCCTTAAAGCCCTTATAGAAATACAATCCATGTTTAATTAATGAAAATAAAATAGTATAAAACTCACAGTTTTAAATATAAATAATAATTATATTAACTATGATATAAATAAAAAATAATAAATAAACAATCCCATCTCACACATTTAATCCCAACCTTAATAAAAACCCCAAACCATTTTCCATTTCCCTTCAAGTATCATTTCTTAATTGAACAATTTATCCTTAAAACCCTTATAGGAATACAACTCCATTTTTAATTTATGGAAATAAAATAGTATAAAACAGTTTGGGAAGCTGTGATATAAATAACAAATAGTAAATAAAAAATCCCATCTCACACATTTAATATCAACCTTAATAAAAACCCCAAATCCAGTTTCCATTTCCCCTAAAAGTGTCATTTCTTAATTAAACAATTTATCCTTAAAACCTTTATGAAAATACAACTCCATTTTTAATTAATGAAAATAAAATACTCTAAACCTCACAGTCTTAAATATAAATAATAACTATAATATATTAACTGTGATATAAATAAAAAAAAAAAAATAAAAAATCCCATCTCACACATTTCATCTCAACCAAAAAACCCCAAATGCAGTTTCCATTTCCCCTAAAAGTATAATTTCTTAATTAAACAATTTATCCTTAAGACCTTTATAGATATACAACTCCATTTTTAATTAATGAAAATAAAATACTATAAACCTCACAGTTTTAAATATAAATAACTGTGATATAAATAAAAAACTGATAAATAAAAAATCCCGTCTCACACATTTAATCTCAACCAAAAAACCCCAAATCCAGTTTCCATTTCCCCTTCAAGTGTCATTTCTTAATTAAACAATTTATTCTTAAAACCTTTATAGAAATACAACTCCATTTTTAATTAATGAAAATAAAATACTCTAAACCTCACAGTTTTAAATATAAATAATAACTATGATATATTAACTGTGATATCAATAAAAAATAATAAAAAATCCCATCTCGCACATTTAATATCAACCTTAATAAAAACCCCAAATCCATTTTCCATTTCCCCTAAAAGTATAATTTCTTAATTAAACAATTTATCCCTAAAACCTTTATAAAAATACAACTCCATTTTTAATTAATGAAAATAAAATAGTATAAAACAGTTTGTGAAACTGTAACATAAATAAAAATTAATAAATAAACAATCCCATCTCACACATTTCATCTCAACAAAAAAACCCCAAATCCAGTTTCCATTTCCCCTAAAAGTATCATTTCTTAATTAAACAATTTATCCCTAAAACCCTTATAGAAATACAACTCCATTTTAATTAATGAAAATAAAATATAACATTCACAGTTTGGGAAACAGTAATATAATCTATAACATAATATAATATAGAATATAACAGTAATGTAAATAAATAAAAAATCCCATCTCACACATTTAATCCCTTAAACCTTAACCAAAAAAACCCCAAATCCATTTTCCATTTCCCCTAAAAGTATAATTTCTTAATTAAACAATTTATTCTTAAAACTTTTATAGAAATACAACTCCATTTTTAATTTTTGGAAATAAAATAGTATAAACCTCACAGTTTTAAATATAAATAATAACTATAATATGTTAACTGTGATATAAATAAAAAATAATAAATAAACAATCCCATCTCACACATTTAATCTCAACAAAAAAACCCCAAATGCAGTTTCCATTTCCCCTAAAAGTATCATTTCATAATTAAACAATTTATTCTTAAAACCTTTATAAAAATACAACTCCATTTTTAATTAATGAAAATAAAATAGTATAAAACTCACAGTTTTAAATATAAATAAAAACTATAATATAATAACTGTGATATAAATAAAAACTAATAAATAAAAAATCCCATCTCGCACATTTAATCTCAGCCTTAAAGAACCCAAATCCATTTTCCATTTCCCCAAAAGTAAAATTTCTTAATTAAACAATTTATCCTTAAGACCATTATAAAGATACAACTCCATTTTAATTAATGAAAATAAAATACTCTAAACCTCACAGTTTTAAATAGAAATAACTATAATATAATAACTGTGATATAAATAAAACCTAATAAATAAAAAATCCCATCTCACACATTTAATCCCTTAAACCTTAACAAAAAAACCCCAAAAATCATATTTAAACCCCTCCCCAAAAATGCAGAGATTTGGGTGAAATTCCAGACTCTTCTGTGGCTCCTTTTCTTATCTTTTATTATTTTTTATTATTTTCTATGGGGTTTGCAATGAGATGATTTTTAAATTCTCCTCCAACCAAACCATTCCATGATTTTAGTGATGCTTTTGAAATCCTTTTAAAAATTCCAGGTGCACTTATTTTGTTCTTTGAAATGCAGAAACTCCTTGAGATTACTTTCAGTTTTTTCCTACCCTCCCTGAACATTCTTAGAAAATATTTTGGAAGTTTCTCTTCCATTCTTCCTTCTGTGAGCACAGTGGAAAATGTCATTTTTTAAATATATCCACAAATACCAGCCTGCTCTGAGCACTCCTGTTGTTTTCCAAAGATTCCTTAAAGGCTTGAATTTTGATGAATTTATTCATTTATTAGTGTTAAAGTTGAATTTTTAATTTTTTTGTTTATCCCTTAGTCACAGAGGATGTGTCAGAGGTAACTTCTGCTTGCCTGGGATGATATCTTTAATATTTGAATTAAACAAATGCTGCTGTTGTGCTCCCTGAACATTCTTAGAAAATATTTTGGAAGTTTCTCTTCCATTCTTCCTTCTGTGAGCACAGTGGAAAATGTCATTTTTTAAATATATACACAAATACCAGCCTGCTCTGAGCACTGCTGTTGTTTTCCAAAGCCTCCTTAAAGGCTTGAATTTTGATGAATTTATGAATTTATTAGTGTTAAAGTTGAATTTTTAATTTTTTTGTTTTTCCCTTAGTCACAGAGATGTGGCAGAGGATGAACACAAAAATTCTGCTTGCCTGGGATGATATCTTTAATATTTGAGTTAAACAAATGCTGCTCTTGTGCTCCCTGAACATTCTTAGAAAATATTTTGGAAGTTTCTCTTCCATTCTTCCTTCTGTGAGCACAGTGGAAAATGTCATTTTTTAAATATATACACAAATACCAGCCTGCTCTGAGCACTCCTGTTGTTTTCCAAAAATTCCTTAAAGGCTTTGGAAAGTTGAATTTTGATGAATTTATTAATTTATTAGTGTTAAAGTTGAATTTTTAATTTTTTTGTTTTTCCCTTAGTCACAGAGGATGTGTCAGAGGTAAATTCTGCTTGCTTGGGATGATATCTTTAATATTTGAGTTGAACAAATGCTGCTCTTGTGCTCCCTGAACATTCTTAGAAAATATTTTAGAAGTTTCTCTTCCATTCTTCCTTCTGTGAGTGCAGTGGAAAATGTCAGTTTTTAAATATATACACAAATACCAGCCTGCTCTGAGCACTCCTGTTGTTTTCCAAAGATTCCTTAAAGGCTTGAATTTTGATGAATTTATTAATTTATTAATGTTAAAGTTAAATTTTTAATTTTTTTGTTTTTCCCTTAGTCACAGAGATGTGTCAGAGGATGAACACAAAAATTCTGCTTGCTTGGGATGATATCTTTAATATTTGAATTAAACAAATGCTGCTGTTGTGCTCCCTGAACATTCTTAGAAAATATTTTGGAAGTTTCTCTTCCATTCTTCCTTGTGTGAGCACAGTGGAAAATGTCATTTTTTAAATATCTACACAAATACCAGCCTGCTCTGAGCACTCCTGTTGTTTTCCAAAAATTCCTTAAAGGCTTTGGAAAGTTGAATTTTGATGAATTTATGAATTTATTAGTGTTAAAGTTGAATTTTTAATTTTTTTGTTTATCCCTTAGTCACAGAGATGTGTCAGAGGTAACTTCTGCTTGCCTGGGATGATATCTTTAATATTTGAATTAAACAAATGCTGCTGTTGTGCTCCCTGAACATTCTTAGAAAATATTTTGGAAGTTTCTCTTCCATTCCTCCTTCTGTGAGCACAGTGGAAAATGTCATTTTTTAAATATATCCACAAATACCAGCCTGCTCTGAGCACTCCTGTTGTTTTCCAAAGATTCCTTAAAGGCTTTGGAAAGTTGAATTTTTATGAATTGATTAATTTATTAGTGTTAAAGTTAAATTTTTAATTTTTTTGTTTATCCCTTAGTCACAGAGGATGTGTCAGAGGTAACTTCTGCTTGCCTGGGATGATATCTTTAATATTTGAATTAAACAAATGCTGCTGTTAGAAAGAACTAAAAATTAAAACAACCCCAAAAAAACCTGCTGATTTCATCCTTATCTTTGCTCTCCCCCAAGTCAAACTTTTGGCATAATACAGCTGCATTTTTCATGATAATAAATTAAGTACAGAAGTATTTTTCATCCTACTCCAATGGGATTATGTCATATCTTCACTCAGTGGGACAGCTGGAAAAACACCTTAAAAATGTACAAAAACACTTCAGGGACACCTGTTAGAATGTTTTATTTAACTTTTTAATTTCAATTTTATTTTATTTTAACTTTTTAATTTAAATTTTAAATGGTAGTTAAACAGGAAAAGCAAAGAAAAATCCTAAACCTCTGACCCCACAGATGATCCAGCCCTGAAGGTGTGTGGGAAGCACAGAATGGCTGCAAAATGTTTGTAAATCAGAGGGAATGAATGACCCAGAGTAAATTAATGAGCAGCTGGATAATGACCCAGAGTAAATTAATGAACAGCTGGATAATGACCCAGAGTAAATTAATGAGCAGGTGAATAATGACCCAGTGTAAATTAATGAGCAGCTGGATAATTCTGAGGCATTGCTGGGAATCCCTTCCATGGTTCACAGGAAATCTGGAAATGCTGAGAGTGAGTTTTTATTGATGGGATCAGAATGGTTTGGGGTGGGAGGGAGCTCAGGGTTGGTGTCATTGTCACCTCCCACTGTCCCCAGTGTCCAGCCTGGCCTTGGGCACTGCCAGGGATGCAGGGATGGAATTCCATCCCAGCCCTGCCCACCCTGCCAGGGAACAATTCCTCATTGCCCAGATCCCACCCAGCCCTGCCCTCTGGCACTGGAGCCATTCCCTGGGTGCTGTCCCTGCATTCCTTGTCCCCAGTCCCTCTGCAGCTCTCCTGGATCCCTTCAGGTGCTGATTTCCCTGATCTCCCTGTGCTGGAGGGTGAATCACTGCAGAGAATTCCAGCATTTCTCCCTGGGTAGGATTTTCTGCCCACCACCTTTGGGCCATTCCTGAATTCTGCCTGCCTGCCCTTGGGGGAGATGCTCATGGAATGCCAGCAGGGTTTGGGTTGGGAGGGACCTCAGAGCCCACCCAGTGCCACCCCTGCCATGGCAGGGACACCTCCCACTGTCCCCAGTGTCCAACCTGGCCTTGGGCACTGCCAGGGATGCAGGGATGGAATTCCATCCCAGCCCTGCCCACCCTGCCAGGGAACAATTCCTCATTGCCCAGATCCCACCCAGCCCTGCCCTCTGGCACTGGAGCCATTCCCAGCTGGGTTTGCACAGGGATCACCTGCCAGGGATGGCTCTGGAAGGAACCTGGGCACAGGGAGTGAGTGCTGAGGGGATGGAATTCAAATCACAGGGGGAAGGCAGAGGGGATCAGAGCAGGAATAATAAAATCTGGATTTGGGCTGGGAGGGAACTTAAAGCTCATCCAGTGCCACCCCTGCCATGGCAGGGACACCTCCCACTGTCCCCAGTGCCCAGCCTGGCCTTGGGCACTGCCAGGGATCCAGGGATGGAATTCCACCCCAGCCCCTCCCAAATTCCCAAAACTTGCCCAATTCCTCATTCCCAAAATCCCATCCCTCCCTGCCCATTCCCTGTGTCCTGTCCCTGCAGCCCTGCTGGGGAGTGGGTCTGGGTTAAATAAAGATGATTTCAATGGCTGGATCTGGGTTAAATAAAGATGATTTCAGTGGCTGCTCTGGTGGATCTGGGTTAAATAAAGATGATTTCAGTGGCTGCTCTGGTGGATCTGGGTTAAATAAAGATGATTTCAGTGGCTGGCTCTGGGTTAAATAAAGATGATTTCAGTGGCTGGCTCTGGGTTAAATAAAGATGATTTCAGTGGCTGCTCTGCTGGATCCTGGGTTAAATAAAGATGATTTCAGTGGCTGCTCTGGTGGATCTGGGTTAAATAAAGATGATTTCAGTGGCTGCTCTGGGTTAAATAAAGATGATTTCAGTGGCTGCTCTGGGTTAAATAAAGATGATTTCAGTGGCTGGATCTGGGTTAAATAAAGATGATTTCAGTGGCTGGATCTGGGTTAAATAAAGATGATTTCAGTGGCTGCTCTGGTAAATCCTGCACTGACAAGTGCACAAAGGTAAATCAAGAGTGCAATCCAGCCCCACTGTGCTGTGAATTCAGGGGGATGAGGAGGAGCTGGGACCTGGCTTGGTGCTATTTAGGGACCACTTTGGGCTGGGAACAAATGCTGCCAGTGGGGGCTGTTTTTGAGAGCTGTTTATTTCTCATGTTCATCAGCTCCTGCAGTTATTTGTAGTAGATCCATCCTCTCCCAGTGCCTTTGTGAGTAATGATGCTGTGAAAGGTAAAAAAATCTAAAAAACTCCTGAAGAAATAAATGTAAAAAATGCTTGGTTCTGGGAGGAGCAGATGGAATGACAGGAATGAGGAGTTGATCTCTCAGTGATGGTAAATTGGAAAGCAGAGTTAAATCCTCCTCCTGTGTCACCCTGTCCTGGGCTAAGCCTGGTTTAAACTGCCCCAGCTCAGTGCTTGGTGCTGATGGTTTAATCACCATTATGGCAGAGCAATTCCCATCATTTCATCCTTAAAAACTGCCCAAGGATGAACTCCCAGGATCCTGGGAGAGCTGAGGGAGAGGGGAACAAAACCCAGCTGCATATGACAGACCATGAGGGTTTGGGGAAAGAGCTGCATCCAAAAATCTGAACAAAAATCTAAATCTGATATTGATTTTTTCATCAATCACCACGAGCAAAGAAATGGTGAAAGATTTCAATGTGTCAGCCTAAAAGTGAAGAATCTTTATTTTTTAAAATAGATTGGATGTGGGACACCAAATTGACTAACGAGCAGAGAGCTCTGACTGTATTTATTTCATGTATTTGCAAATTATTTAATCTCTTTCTCCCCAATTATTTGAGTCTGTCCTGATTAGGGCTTTGCCTTGCAAATGCTGATTTGGACTCTGTCATTTGGCATCTCAGCCTTGCTGTGATGTTGAGGTTGCAGAAGTGGAACTGGAGATGCAGTTTGGGCAGGTTGGAAATGTCACTGTGATTTTCTGTGATTTTCTGAGCTGGCTGCAGCACTGTCAAGGTAGAGGCTGCTGGATCAGATCACTGTGACAAGTGATTGGTTTGTGCTGCTTAAAAATCTAAAATAGAGTTTGTGAAGCTCTGCCTGCTGAAAGGGGCTCTCAGTCATGGCCAGGCTGTTCTGTGGAGAACATTGAGCACATTTAAACACTGCAAAGCTTTTAGAGGAGAACTTCAATCAGAGCCCAGTTCATCTGGAAAAAATGATAAAGCTCAGCTGTCCCAGGGGCAGGGTGCTGCTGGCAGTGTTTGCTGAGGGCTGAGCACACTGCAGAGCTTTTTGCTTTGACTGGAATGTTGTTTTTGCAGGAGCTTAATGAGGTTCCTCAGAAATACCTTGGAGAGTGGCACCAGCTGCAAACACCCCAGGAATAGCTCAGGGCTGAGCCCTCCTGGGAGCTTTGGGCCCTTTCTGCCTCCGTGGGGAAAAAGGAGTGGGGGGAGTTTCCAAAACAGGGTTGGGGGCTGAGAAAAGCAATAAACAGGAATTGTGAAACAGTCTGGGGAGAGCTGGAGCTGCTGCAGAGAGCCCAGAGGAGGCTCCAGGATGAGCAGAGGGATGGAGCAGCTGTGCTGGGAGGAAAGGCTGGCACAGCTGGCATTGTTCACCTGCACAGGAGAAGCTTTGGGCTGAGCTCAGGGTGGCCTTGCAGGGCCTGAAGGAGCCCCAGGAAAGCTGGAGAGAGACAATTGCCAGGGGATGCAGGGACAGCACCCAGGGAATGGCTCCAGTGCCAGAGGGCAGGGCTGGGTGGGATCTGGGCAATGAGGAATTGTTCCCTGGCAGGGTGGGCAGGGCTGGGATGGAATTCCATCCCTGCATCCCTGGCAGTGCCCAAGGCCAGGCTGGACACTGGGGACAGTGGGAGGTGTCCCTGCCATGGCAGGGGTGGCTCTGGGTGGGATTTAAGGTCCTTCCCTACACAAACCAGTCTGGGATTTTTGACTCTAAACTCCTGCATCCCTGGCAGTGCCCAAGGCCAGGTTGGATATTGGGATTTGGAGCAGCCTGGGACAGTGGGAGGTGTCCCTGCCATGGCAGGGGTGGCACTGGGTGATCTTTAATGTCCCTTCCAAACCAAATCAGTTTGGGATCCTTTGAAACCTCAGGAATTCACTCCAGGTGTGTTATCACCCTCAGATTTATTATTTGACCTTCACTTGGAACATTTTACAACACTGGAAACCTGTTCTGGTCTTGGAATGAATCACAGAATCCTGGAATGATTTGAGGTGGAAGTGACATCAAATCCCACCCAGTGCCACCCCTGCCATGGCAGGGACACCTCCCACTGTCCCCAGTGTCCAGCCTGGCCTTGGGCACTGCCAGGGTTGCAGGGCAGCCCCAGCTGCTCTGGGCACTGAGAGCAGAGTTTGTTTGCTGTGGAATTGCAGCAGCCCAGGTGTGAACTGTGTGGAAAATGTCCCAGGGAGCTTTGGCACCCCACAGCTGATCTGCATGGGAATGAATGAAAGGTCCCTTACATTTCTTGTGGAAAAAGGGAGGAGATGAGGGCTGGGAGCTGCTTTGAGGATTTCTGGGAGCAGCACCCTCCAGACTGAGCTGGATCAGAGGCTCAGCAGGACCTGCAGCAGCTCTGATTGCTCTCACTGCTGTGTCTTGGGTTTAAGTGACACCTGAGGGATTTCAGGAGCCACTCAGCCATGGAGTCTCAGGGAACCTGGAATTATTGCACAGTCCCTCTGGGTAAAACAGCTCTTTGTGGTGTTGTGACTTCCAAGAATAGAACAAAATTTAACAGGTGATACAAGTGTTCAGGGAGGCTCCATCTGAATTTCCTTTCAATAAAAAATCAAAAAGGCAGCTGGTTTTAGGCTTCTGAGGCTGGAGTTCTAAGAATTGAGGACATGCAGGGAATAGGGTGAAAGATATGTTGAAGTTTTGTTTTCTTCTGATATTTAGGGGAAAAATAATTCAAACAGAGTTGATAGAATGAAGTTATTAAAACTGCTGTGTGTCTCTAAAGAGAGAGAGGCACAGAGATTCCCAGTTAGAAGCCAGCCCAGGAGAACACCCTGCTTTGCAAACCTTGCAGACTTTGAGAAATGTTTTCCAGGAAAGCTGAGCACAGCCATGAATCACTTCTGGAAGAGCCAGTGGAAGGAATTAGTCAAAGCAAGGCAGCAGTGAACCCCTGTGCCTGTCAGGAAATGGGGCAGCTTTCCATGGCCCTGTGCAGATCTTGGACACCCATTTACAAAAACTCTCCTGAAAAGAGCAAGTGAAAAATTGCTGCTCACTGACTGTCTAAAAATGCTGCTTTTGAAATAAATAGAACATTTCATACCAGCCAGAAGGGCTTTTCTCTGAATTTCCCTTTTCTCCCTGAATTTTCCTGCTGGCATAATCGAGGGAGCTGGGGAGGAGCTGGCAGTGAATGGTTTCCTCACAGGCAGTAAATTGGCCAAGTATTTCTTTCCTGGTTGATGATGAATTAATTATTTCATGTTATCAGTGGAATTATCTCCAATAATCTGCTTTGCCCCTGCAAATCCCTGGCAGTGTGAGAACCTCCATGGTTTTAACATGATCTCTGTTCATTATTCTGCTGTTACAGGGCTGAAAGAAACCAGAAATTCCACCAAAAATGTGAGGAGGGTGAGGGATTGCAGCTTTCAGCGTTCTTGGAGTGAATCCTGGGGGAATTTTTGGGAATGGGCCGTGGATCCAAATGTCTGGGGCAGCTCCTGGGCTTTGGAAGGAGCTGCTTTATCTGTCAGAGATGTGAAGCTGAATATTGAATGCCTGACAAATCCCATTTTCTGCAGCTCCCACTTCTCTGCCAGGAGCTGTGTGTGCCAAAGGAAATGCATCCAGGGTTTTGAGGGAGCTGCAGAGGAAGTTGGGTCATGTTTGGGTTTTTTGGTTTGTTGTGGGTTGGGTTTGGTGGTGATTTCTGTTCCTGTGGGAACAGCTCATGCTTGGAGATATTGTGCATTAAACCAGCCAGGCCAGGGGGGAATAAATTGAATTTTTGTTAGGAAGAAATGAAAGCTGCTGCCTTTGTTCTGTGTTCAGGGCTGATCTACCCTGCTCAGCTCCTGCCTTGGGAGGAGAGCAAAGGAGAGGAATTCACACCCCTTGAATTTCCTGGGGAACTGGGGGATGCCTCCCTTCCAGCAAAATCCACCTGAAGCCATTTTTGACCAAAGTTCAGAAATTCAGGATCCCTCAGAGCTGAGCTTGACCCTCTCACTGCACCCCTCCATCCCTTGGGATTTTTAATTTTCCACAGTTTGTCTCCACTTTGCAGTGCTCAGAGCCATTTGGAATTCTTCCTGGCACTTTTGGTGTTTGATTATTAAAACCCAAAACCTGCAGCCTCTGCCAAATACACTTTTCCTTTCTCCCTTGTCCTTTAACCCTTTTTCCTGCTGGGATTTTTCTAAGGGGCTCCAGGCATTTCTTGGGGAAATGTCTCCCAAGATGACTTGGAGAAAGGAAAATTTTCCTTCCCTTTCAGTGGATTAAAGATAAATGAGCATCATAATTCCTCAGCTCACTTTCCTTTCTTCCAAGATTCCAGTTTTTGAACAAAGCAGAGAGATTTCTGGATTTTCCTTCGAGGGTTTTGTTCTTCCCTCAGCAGGTTTGGTTGGAAATCCTGGATGGCACAGGTGTTGGAATGTTTTTCCAAATGGAATGATTTTATTTTTAGATGAATAGAAAAATATTTGCCATGAAATACTGTCTGAAAATGTTTATTTCCTTTTGAGTACCCAAAACGAGGGCAAAATCATCATTAATTTACTCTGGATCATTTGAGTGTATTCCCAGCAGGAGTGGAAACACGTTGGAAAAATCCTTTACATTTTGGAATATATTTCCCACATTCAAAAGCTTTCTAAATGAGGTTGGTGGTTACTCAGCTCCTCTGTAGTGGAATTTCCAAGTGCTCACTCAGTGAACAGGAATTCAGTGTTTAATGCTTGGAAATGGAAGTTAAATCATAGATTTTTCCAAGGATGGAAGAAGCACACTGCAGGTATTTATTTATTTTTCAGATGGGTGGCTGGAAAACTGTGGCCCATGGAATCTGTAAATGGCCCTGGTGTGACAGAGCACAACTCTGGATATTTTATTTGAATATATTTGGATCTCCTAATGCAAAAATGATACATTTGAAGTATGAGCTATTCAAATGTATCCTGTAAGTGTTCAGGAAAAACAGCTCCTTCTTGGCACTGCACTTGCAATTTGCATTAAAAAATCATCAGGGCTTTATTTGAATCTTCTTTTTCATCCTTCAGTGGAGTCACTGTGGAGTGGCTGCAGTGGGAATTCAGGATTTGGCTTCCCAGGAGCCTCCCTGGTGCTGCCCAGCCCCATTTCCATGGGGCTCCCTCAGCTCTGCAGCTTTGGGCTGGAAGGACAGACAGCCCTGGGCATGCAGCAGGAATTCTGCCCAGGGAATGCATGGCAGGAGGAATTCTGCCCAGGGAATCCATGGCAGGAGGAATTCTGCCCAGGGAATTGATTGCAGGAGGAATTCTGCCCAGGGAATTCACTGCAAGAGGAATTCTGCCCAGGGAATCCATGGCAGCAGGAATTCTGCCCAGGGAATTGATTGCAGGAGGAATTCTGCCCAGGGAATTCATGGCAGGGGGAATTCTGCCCAGGGAATTGATTGCAGGAGGAATTCTGCCCAGGGAATCCATGGGAAGAGGAATTCTGCCCAGGGAATTGATTGCAGGAGGAATTCTGCCCAGGGAATTGATTGTAGGAGGAATTCTGCCCAGGGAATTGATTGCAGGAGGAATTCTGCCCAGGGAATTGATTGCAGGAGGAATTCTGCCCAGGGAATTGATTGTAGGAGGAATTCTGCCCAGGAAATTCATGGCAGGAGGAATTCTGCCCAGGGAATTGATTGCAGGAGGAATTCTGCCCAGGAAATTCATTGCAGGAGGAATTCTGCCCAGGGAATTCATGGCAGGGGGAATTCTGCCCAGGGAATTGATTGGAGGAGGAATTCTGCCCAGGGAATCCATGGCAGGAGGAATTGTGCACAGGGAATTGATTGCAGGAGGAATTCTGCCCAGGGAATTCATGGCAGGGGGAATTGTGCACAGGGAATTGATTGCAGGAGGAATGCTGCTCAGGGAATTCATGGCAGGGGGAATTCTGCCCAGGGAATCCATGGCAGGAGGAATTCTGCCCAGGGAATCCATGGCAGGAGGAATTCTGCCCAGGGAATCCATGGCAGGAGGAATTCTGCCCAGGGAATCCATGGCAGGAGGAATTCTGCTCAGGGAATTCATGGGAGGAGGAATTCTGCCCAGGGAATTCATGGCAGGAGGAATTCTGCCCAGGGAATTCATGGCAGGAGGAATTCTGCCCAGGGAATTGTATGGAGGAGGAATTCTGCCCAGGGAATTCACTGCAGGAGGAATTCTGCCCAGGGAATTGATTGCAGCAGGAATTCTGCCCAGGGAATCCATGGCAGGAGGAATTCTGCCCAGGGAATTGATTGCAGGAGGAATTCTGCCCAGGGAATTCATGGCAGGAGGAATTCTGCCCAGGGAATTGATGGCATGAGGAATTCTGCCCAGGGAATTCACTGCAAGAGGAATTCTGCCCAGGGAATTGATTGCAGGAGGAATTCTGCCCAGGGAATTGATTGCAGCAGGAATTCTGCCCAGGGAATTGATTGCAGGAGGAATTCTGCCCAGGGAATTGATTGCAGCAGGAATTGTGCACAGGGAATCCATGGCAGGAGGAATTGTGCACAGGGAATCCATGGCAGGAGGAATTCTGCCCAGGGAATCCAGTGGGAGGGGAATTCTGCCCAGGGAATTTATTGCAGGAGGAATTCTGCCCAAGGAATTGATTGGAGGAGGAATTCTGCCCAGGGAATTCACTGCAGGAGGAATTCTGCCCAGGGAATTGATTGCAGGAGGAATTCTGCCCAGGAAATGCATGGGAAGAGGAATTCTGCCCAGGGAATTGATTGCAGGAGGAATTCTGCCCAAGGAATTGATTGCAGGAGGAATTCTGCCCAGGGAATTCAGTGGAGGAGGAATTCTGCCCAGGGAGTTGATTGCAGGAGGAATTCTGCCCAGGGAATCCATTGCAGGAGGAATTCTGCCCAGGGAATTCACTGCAAGAGGAATTCTGCCCAGGGAATTCAAGGGAGGAGGAATTCTGCCCAGGGAATGCATGGCAGGAGGAATTCTGCCCAGAGAATTGATTGCAGGAGGAATTCTGCCCTGGGAATGCATGGCAGGAGGAATTCTGCCCAGGGAATTGATTGCAGGAGGAATTCTGCCCAGGGAATTGATGGCAGGAGGAATTCTGCCCAGGGAATTCACTGCAAGAGGAATTCTGCCCAGGGAATTAATGGCAGGAGGAATTCTGCCCAGGGAATTCACTGCAAGAGGAATTCTGCCCAGGGAATTCAAGGGAGGAGGAATTCTGCCCAGGGCATTCACTGCAGGAGGAATTCTGCCCAGGGAATTCATGGCAGGAGGAATTCTGCCCAGGGAGTTCACTGCAGGAGGAATTTTGCCCAGGGAATCCATGCCAAAAGGAATTCTGCCCAAGGAATTGATTGCAGGAGGAATTCTGCCCAGGGAATCCATGGCAGGAGGAATTCTGCCCAGGAAATCCATGGCAGGAGGAATTCTGCCCAAGGAATTGATTGCAGGAGGAATTCTGCCCAGGGAATTGATTGCAGGAGGAATTCTGCCCAGGGAATTGATTGCAGGAGGAATTCTGCCCAGGGAATTGATTGCAGGAGGAATTCTGCCCAGGGAATCCATTGCAGGAGGAATTCTGCCCAGGGAATTCACTGCAAGAGGAATTCTGCCCAGAGAATTGATTGCAGGAGGAATTCTGCCCAGGGAATGCATGGCAGGAGGAATTCTGCCCAGGGAATTGATTGCAGGAGGAATTCTGCCCAGGGAATTGATTGCAGGAGGAATTCTGCCCAGGGAATTGATGGCAGGAGGAATTCTGCCCAGGGAATTCACTGCAAGAGGAATTCTGCCCAGGGAATTCATGGCAGGAGGAATTCTGCCCAGGGAATTCACTGCAAGAGGAATTCTGCCCAGGGAATTCATGGCAGGAGGAATTCTGCCCAGGGAATTGATTGCAGGAGGAATTCTGCCCAGGGAATTCACTGCAAGAGGAATTCTGCCCAAAGAATTGATTGCAGGAGGAATTCTGCCCAGGGAATGCATGGCAGGAGGAATTCTGCCCAGGGAATCCATGGCAAAAGGAAATCTGCCCAGGGAATTCATTACAGGAGGAATTCTGCCCAAGGAATTGATGGGAGGAGGAATTCTGCCCAGGGAATTCATTGCAGCAGGAATTCTGCCCAGAGAATTGATTGCAGGAGGAATTCTGCCCAGGGAATCCATTGCAGGAGGAATTCTGCCCAGGGAATTCATGGCAGGAGGAATTCTGCCCAGGGAATTGTATGGAGGAGGAATTCTGCCCAGGGAATCCATGGCAGGAGGAATTCTGCCCAGGGAATCCATTGCAGGAGAAATTCTGCCCAGGGAATTGATTGCAGGAGGAATTCTGCCCAGGGAATTGATTGCAGGAGGAATTCTGCCCAGGGAATTGATTGCAGGAGGAATTCTGCCCAGGAAATTCATGGCAGGAGGAATTCTGCCCAGGGAATTCACTACAGGAGGAATTCTGCCCAGGGAATTGAGTGCAGGAGAAATTCTGCCCAGGAAATCCATTGCAGGAAGAATTCTGCCCAGGGAATCCATGGCAGGAGGAATTCTGCCCAGGGAATTGATTGCAGGAGGAATTCTGCCCAGGGAATTGATTGCAGCAGGAATTCTGCCCAGGGAATTGATTGCAGGAGGAATTCTGCCCAGGGAATTGATGGCAGGAGGAATTCTGCCCAGGGAATTGATGGCAGGAGGAATTCTGCCCAGGGAATTGATTGCAGGAGGAATTCTGCCCAGGGAATTGATGGCAGGAGGAATTCTGCCCAGGGAATCCATGGCAGGAGGAATTCTGCCCAGGGAATCCATGGGAGGAGGAATTCTGCCCCGGGAATTGATTGCAGCAGGAATTCTGCCCCGGGAATTGATTGCAGGAGGAATTCTGCCCAAGGAATTCATGGCAGGAGGAATTCTGCCCAGGGAATTGATTGCAGGAGGAATTCTGCCCAGGGAATTCATGGCTGGAGGAATTCTGCCCAGGGAATTCGTGGCTGGAGGAATTCTTCCCAGGGAATTGTATGGAGGAGGAATTCTGCCCAGGGAATTCTGCCCAGGGAATTCTGCCCAGGGAATGGGCACGGCCCCGAGGCTGCCCCAGCTCCAGGAGCCTTTGGGCAGCACTGCCAGGGATGCCCAGGCTGGGCCAGGAACTGGATCAGTGATCCTGGGCGTTCCTTCCACTCAGGATGTTCCAGAATTCTCCTTTTTTCTCCTTTTGAAATAACAGCAATAGATGCAGGAAGCCTTCTGAAGATTTTCTTTCTTCCATCTGAACAGCAGCTGTTGAATTGAGATGCAGAAAATCAGGAAGTGAAATAGGAGCAGGCTGGGTTGGCAATTCACAGCCCTGGAATAGTATTCTGGATTAAATCTGGAATTCTCACCAGGAAAAGCTGAGAATTTGAAATTAAGGAGGAAGAAAGAAGATTGAAACTCCCAGGAGGTTTTTACAACAGTTTGTGGTGACAAGACCTGATGGCTTCAAAGTGATGGAGGGAAAGTTTAGATTGGAATTAGGAAAAAATCCTTCCCTGGCAGGGTGGGGAGGGTGCCCAGAGCAGCTGGGGCTGCCCCTGCATCCCTGGCAGTGCCCAAGGCCAGGCTGGACACTGGGGACAGTGGGAGGTGTCCCTGCCATGGCAGGGGTGGCACTGGGTGGCTTTAAGGTCCCTTCTGACCCAACCCAGTCTGGGATTAAATGATGAACAAAATTGTCTCCCAGGTTTTGGAGATGCCCTGAGGAAAATCTGCCTGTCCAGAGCATTCCCCTCAGCTTTGTCTGTGCACAGGGACCAGACTGATGGCATCAGGCAGCAGTGACAGCTCTGGGGGGCTTGGATCAGCTGCAGCCCAGCTGGGAGGGGAACAGCCATGGAATAACATCTGGGGTTATCCTGACTCCAAGGCCACACCAAATTCCCAAAACCATGGAATCACACCTGGGGTTATCCTGGCTCCAAGGCCACAAAAACCATGGAATTACACCTGGGGTTATCCTGGCTCTAATGCCACACCAAATTCCCAAAACCATGGAATTACACCTGGGGTTATCCTGACTCTAATGCCACACCAAATTCCAAAAACCATGGAATTACACCGGGGGTTATCCTGGCTCCAAGGCCACAAAAACCATGGGATAACACCTGGGGTTATCCTGGCTCTAAGGCCAAATTCCTAAAAACCATGGAATCACACCTGGGGTTATTGTGGCTCTAAAGCCACACCAAATTCCCAAAACCATGGAATTACACCTGGGGTTATTGTGGCTCTAATACCACACCAAATTCCCAAAATCATGGAATTACACCTGGGGTTATCCTGGCTCTAAAGCCACACCAAATTCCCAAAACCATGGAATTACACCTGGGGTTATCCTGGCTCTAAGGCCAAATTCCCAAAACCATGGAATTACACCTGGGGTTATCCTGGCTCTAAGGCCAAATTCCTAAAAACCATGGAATTACACCTGGGGTTATCCTGGCTGTAAAGCCACACCAAATTCCCAAAACCATGGAATTACACCTGGGTTATCGTGGCTCCAAGGCCACACCAAATTCCCAAAACCATGGAATTACACCTGGGGTTATCCTGACTCTAATGCCACACCAAATTCCCAAAATCATGGAATCATACCTGGGGTTATCCTGGCTCTAATGCCACACCAAATTCCCAAAACCATGGAATCACGCCTGGGGTTATTGTGGCTCTAAAGCCACACCAAATTCCCAAAACCATGGAATTACACCTGGGGTTATTGTGGCTCTAATACCACACCAAATTCCCAAAATCATGGAATTACACCTGGGGTTATCCTGGCTCTAAAGCCACACCAAATTCCCAAAACCATGGAATTACACCTGGGGTTATCCTGGCTCTAAGGCCAAATTCCCAAAACCATGGAATTACACCTGGGGTTATCCTGGCTCTAAGGCCAAATTCCCAAAACCATGGAATTACACCTGGGGTTATCCTGGCTCCAAGGCCACACCAAATTCCTAAAAACCATGGAATTACACCTGGGGTTATCCTGGCTCCAAGGCCACACCAAATTCCTAAAACCATGGAGCCACACCTCAGATTATCCTGGCTCTAAGGCCAAATTCCCAAAAACCATGGAATCACACCTGGGGTTATCCTGGCTCTAAGGCCAAATTCCTAAAAACCATGGAATTACACCTGGGTTATCGTGGCTCCAAGGCCACACCAAATTCCCAAAACCATGGAATCACACCTGGGGTTATCCTGGCTCTAAGGTCACACCAAATTCCCAAAAACCATCTGAACATCTGAGGAGCAGCTTCAGAGCTGGGACCGCCAAGACACTCCTGGATCAAGGTGGCATTTGGCTCTTCTGGGGGCAGTAAATGCAGGGCTCAGCCTGTGCTTCCTGTTTATTTCCATGAGCCTTGAGGAGTGAGCAGCTCTGCTGGAGAAAGAAACTCCAGCCTGCAGGATTTGAAAGCCTTCCCATGGCAAAGTGCAGGTGAAACTCAGAAAGGGAAACTGCCCTGAGCAACCTGAGCTGTTCCCTCTCCTGTTCCTGGAGCACAGCCTGACCCCCCTGGCTGTGACAGCTCTGAGAGAGGATGGGGGTGAAAGGGACAGGGACAAAGCTCAGGGAATCCCAGAAACCCCAAACCCCTGGGGCTGGGAGTGCCAGCTGTGCCCCATGGGCACCTTGTCCCCAGCCCAGAGCACTCAGTGCCACCTGCAGGGGACACCTGCAGGGATGGGCACTGCAAAGCTCCCTGGGCAGCCCCTGCCAAGGCCTGAGCTCCCTTTCCATGGGCAAATTCCTGCTGCTGGCCAAGCTGAGCCTGCCCTGGCCCAGCCTGAGGCCGTTCCCTCTGCTCCTGTCCCTGTTCCCTGGGAGCACAGCCCGACCCCCCCGGCTGTGCCCTCCTGGCAGGGACTTGTGCAGAGCCACAAGGGCCCCCTGAGCCTCCTTTGCTGCAGCCTCAGCCCCTGCCCAGCTCCTCAGGGATTCTCCAGCCCCTGCCCAGCTCCTCAGGGATTCTCCAGCCCCTTCCCAGCTCCTCAGGGATTCTCCAGCCCCTTCCCAGCTCCGTTCCCTGCCCTGGACACCCTCCAGCCCCTTTGACTTTCAGAACAGATTTGGAAGCAAAGCCTTGGTTGCTCAAAGGAAAAGTAATTGGGCTTCTTTAATTGCTTTACCTGAACCTTTAATAGGCACTGATTGACTCTAGATTGAGATGTTGAGTAGGGAATACAGACAAGCTGACACAGATTCATTCCTTTTGCTTTTTTTTTCCCTTTGTACTGACCTTTTATCTTTACCTCCTTCATTATCTGGAATGTACAGAGTGAGGTAAAAATATCTTGACTTCTTTGGTCTTCTCAGAAAAGTTTCAGTGAAAATGGAATCATTTTTAACCACAATTTCCACCTGCCTTTGGTGCTGCTGTGGTGATCAGTGTGTGTGTCATCAAGCCAGCAGGCCAAAGAAATATTTTTTTCCTCAAGGAATATTTAAAAGACTGGGGTGCTGACATCAGGCTCTTACTCTGACATTATGAAGGTTTCACTCAAGAAATAATGACCCAAAGCCCCTCTTGGCTTCAGGAGTGATGTGCTTGAACATTCTTTCTCTCTTGAGAAAGTGGATCTATGGATTATGAAGTGGATCTATGTTGTAGTTGTGATGGAGACAATAGAAAGCAACACTCCATTTTCAGAAGGCTTCAAACCTGGTTTTACTCTAGCATGGATGGTTTTTATACATTCTAACAAAACTCCTCAATTTACACTTTACTCATTGGTCAGGAAAGACAAACATACTCATTGGAATGGGCAGTTGCAGTTTCTCTTATTTCTCCTTCTTTCTTGGTTTCTGTGTCAAGGACCTTGGTGGGAAATTCTTTCAGGGGTGAACATGGATCCTCTGATCAGAATTCTGTCTGGCTCACAGCAGTTCCTGTAAAATTCTTCCACAGATAAATATTTTGAAGACTTTTTGTATCAGGGCATTCTCCATGCAGTGAATAATGTGCTCTGACTCCACGATTCAGAATGCTGAACAATCACTTTATTAAAACAATATTATATTACATTAATATGATGTTATAATTATAATTAAAAGATACTATATTATACTAAAGAAAAACTTGTGACTGTCTCCAGACAGTCAGACACAGCTTTGAGAGATTGGCTCATCACTCCAAACAGCTTTCACCTGTGTCTAATTAAAAAATTACTTCAGTAAACAATTTCTGTAACACATTCCATGTGTGCAAAACAGCAGGAGCAGTGAACAGAGATAAGAATTGTTTTCTCTTCTTCTCTGAGGTTCTCACTGCCTTCCCCAGAAAAATCCTGGGAGAGAGAATTGTGTCTCTGTCTGTTTAGAGGATGTGAATGCCACAAGGCATTGACATGGAATGGAATTATGGGATGGTTTGAGTTGGGCCTCACAGCCCACCCAGAGCCACCCCTGCCATGGCAGGGACACCTCCCACTGTCCCCAGTGTCCAGCCTGGCCCTGGGCACTGCCAGGGATGCAGGGATGGAATTCCATCCCAGCCCTGCCCACCCTGCCAGGGAACAATTCCCAAAATCTCATCCAGCCCTGCCCTCCAGCTTGAGGCCATTCCCTGTGTGCTGTCCCTGCATGCCCTGGAAATTGTCTCTCTCCATGGTTCTTGTGGCTCCTTTGGCTTCTGGAATCTGAATCTGGATCCCAGCCTTGCACAACCAGCCCAGAATTGAACTTCTGAGAGCTCCTCTGCTGTTGTGTGTTCATCCCTGCTCCTACACATGAGAGCAAACCTGGTCTGAGCTGGTTGGCACGGGGCTGTTTTAACCATGAGCCGTGTTTGGGGTCAGAGTTCTGTGTCTCATTTATGTTGTGCTGCTGCTGGAAGGCAGGAATTGGGGAGGGAAGTGTTTCCTGTGGGAAACTCTGGATCTGGGGGAGCTCTAAGCACTTCAACTGGATGGGGTTTCACAGAATCACAGAATTTCTAGGTTGGAAGAGACCTTTAAGATCATGGAGTCCAACCCATGTTCTAACACCTCAACCAGATCATGGCACTGAGTGCCACATCCAGGCTTTGTTAAACACATCGAGGGATGGGGACTCCATGGTTTGAGTAAAACCCTGTCAGGGTGTGGGACAGCACTGTGGCACTGCTGGATCGTTGGTGGGGAACTTTCCCTTATTCCTATGGAAGAAGAGAATTAGGGAAGTGTTTTAGGGGGACCTTGTGGGGGGGAGAAGAACAGCTGGGAAGGGGCTGGAGACTCCCTGAGGAGCTGGGAAGGGGCTGGAGAATCCCTGAGGAGCTGGGAAGGGGCTGGAGAATCCCTGAGGAGCTGGGAAGGGGCTGGAGAATCCCTGAGGAGCTGGGCAGGGGCTGGAGAATCCCTGAGGAGCTGGGCAGGGGCTGGAGAATCCCTGAGGAGCTGGGCAGGGGCTGAGGCTGCAGCAAAGGAGGCTCAGGGGGCCCTTGTGGCTCTGCACAAGTCCCTGCCAGGAGGGCACAGCCGGGGGGGTCGGGCTGTGCTCCCAGGGAACAGGGACAGGAGCAGAGGGAACGGCCTCAGGCTGGGCCAGGGCAGGCTCAGCTTGGCCAGCAGCAGGAATTTGCCCATGGAAAGGGAGCTCAGGCCTTGGCAGGGGCTGCCCAGGGAGCTTTGCAGTGCCCATCCCTGCAGGTGTCCCCTGCAGGTGGCACTGAGTGCTCTGGGCTGGGGACAAGGTGCCCATGGGGCACAGCTGGCACTCCCAGCCCCGGGGATTTGGGGTTTCTGGGATTCCCTGAGCTTTGTTCCTGTGGGAGCCCCCATTCCCCATCCCTCCATGCCTGGGCTGCTCAGGTTGTTCTCCTGGTGGCCCTGTCACCATCTCAGCAGCTCTGGGTTCAGTTGCTCTCAGTGTGGTCCCTGCTCAGTGCCCAAAGGTGGCACTGGTGCTGTGCAGGGCTCCAGCTGTGCTCCCTGGCAGAGCAGGCAGGACACACTCCAGGAATGCAGGAATGCCACTGGGAGCTTGTGCCCTGCTCTGCCCCTGTCCCTCTGCTCAGTCTCACTTATAAATAACTTTATAAATAACTTTATAAATAACTTTATAAATAACTTTATAAATAACTTCACAGCTGCTCCCTCTCCATAAAACAGCCAGATCTTCATGCACAAGGTGCCCCCTCACTCAAGAAATAATGATCCAAAGCCCCTTTTTGCTTCAGGAGTGATGTGCTTGAACACATCCCTTCTTTCTGTTCTGAATTATTTCATCTTGCAGCTCCACAGAGCTGTTAATTACTGTCTAGATGGGTTTTTTCCCCTTTCAGCTATTAATTCAAAGAAATAACCTTGAAAAGGTCAGAGTGGAGCTGATTTTTCCTGAGTCTCTCATGCTTCCTTTATTTCATTGTTACCCAGTGCCTGGGACAAACCTCTTTTTGTATTTGGGGCCTGCAGGAGCATTTTTAACAAATCACTTCCTTCAATTCTGCTGGAAATAGTTTTTCTCCAGAATGAAAAATGCCCTGTTAACCCATTTTGTTTTCAAAGTCCTTGTCCTTTTATAGTTCCTGACAAATGGAGGTGATCTTTGGAGAATTCCCACCTCTTCCCCCTTTTTCCAGCTCTGCTCTGAGCAGGATTTCTGTACACAGCTATATTTAGAGAAGCCTCAGCAAGCTGCAGAGGAGTTGTTGGAGGATTTCCTGCCCTTCCCTTTGCAGAATTTGCTTTTCCTGGGGTGTGCAGGGCTTCCATGGTGAGCTGGACACTGGACTCTTGTCCTGTCACCTCCTTTGCTCCTTTCTGCCATAATTAGAAATAAAAATCACCACTGAAACTGGCCATGGGAATGTTCTTGATTATTCTGTCATTTCTTGTCATCTTTGGCTTTTTCTGTTGTCTTTGGCTGTTTATTTTCTCTCACTCCAACATCTCATGGATTAATTATATTATTGCTGCACAGTCCTCCTCAGGAATTTACATAGATTTTTAAAAAGCATCTTTTGGAGGCTGTTTTGATGATCTGGACCCAAATTCTCTCTCTGTGGTGAAGGAAATGTTTCTTGGATTGACTTTGCAAGAACTTTCTCCTTCCCTTTTCTAATCTCCCAACCCAATTAGTGCAAAAGGTGTTTCATAATGTGCTTTTTCTACTATAAATACATTATCTGGAGATAATTTTGGAATGAGAGTAAAGCAGTTAATGAGTTTAAACAGAAATAAAGGCAGTAGAAATAGGCAGAGTTTTTTTTACAAACTCACTGACATTTATCCCTCTGTAACTTGGGGTCTAGAAAAGTGTTTGAGTCTTGAGTTTGTGTTTGAGTCTGGAGTTTATATTTGAGTCTTGGATTTGTATTTGAGTCTGGAGTTTGAGTCTTGAATTTGTGTTTGAGTCTGGAATTTGTATTTGAGTCTGGAATTTGTATTTGAGTCTGGAATTTGTATTTGAGTTTGTGTTTGAGTATTGAATTTGTGTTTGAGTCTTGAGTTTGTATTTGAGTCTGGAATTTGTATTTGAGTTTGTATTTGAGTCTGGAATGTGTGTTTGAGTCTGGAGTTTGTATTTGAGTTTGTATTTGAGTCTTTAATTTGTGTTTGAGTCTTGAATTTGTGTTTGAGTCTTGAGTTTGTGTTTGAGTCTGGAGTTTGTATTTGAGTCTTGAATTTGTTTTTGAGTCTTGAATTTGTGTTTGAGTCTTGAAGTTTGTATTTGAGTCTGTATTTGAGTCTTTAATTTGTATTTGAGTCTTGAATTTGTATTTGAGTCTTTTGTTTGTATTTGAGTCTTGAGTTTGTATTTGAGTTTGGAGTTTGTATTTAAGTCTTGAGTCTTAAGGTGCAGAATCCTCATAACTTTTCCAGTGGCTTTCCTGTGGGTTTGCCTGACATCCTAGAAAATGAGCACTCACTTCTCTCCTCCTGTTTGGAACAGGAGCAGATTTTTCTGGAGTAGCTGGAAGCCTAAACCAGAGGTGCCACTGCACCCCAGACAGTGTGTGGTTTTCTGTTTTTATTGTCAGCTGAGTTTATCCTTTGCAGTCAATATCTCTGGTGCCATTAGCCAGTGCTAATTGTGCTGAATGAATGCTCTGATGGGTGTTTCTATCAGTCTTTATTCTGAAAAGATCTCAGGATTTCCCAGTGCTGGAGTTTTAGAACCAGGGGCTCAGATAATTGGGTGGAGCCCAGGCAGGTTGTGGGGAACACAGAAAAGGAAAGAAAACTTTGAGGGAGCTGTGAAAATAATTCACATTGTGACAGAAATTCACATTCTGGCAGAAATTCACATTGTGACAGAAATTCACATTCTGGCAGAAATTCACATCCTGACAGAAATTCACATCCTGACAGAAACAGAGCAGAGAACTCAGAGCTAGCTGTGAAGTCTGAAAGTAGAAAAGTTACAAAGGTACAGCAAGCAAGGACATGAAACAGTAGTTTGAGTTTTAGGCTTGGTTAAGATAGACCTTCAGACTGCAGGAAAATATGCTTAAAAAGACAGTAGAAGGTTTTAAATTTCTAATGGAGTATTATGTGTATTTTAAACTTAATAATGGAATATTGTGTGTTGTTAATAACAAGCATTGTGTGCAGCAGGTGTGTGTGTGCTCTTAGTGACTGCTTGGAACAATTGTCTGTCAGCTTTAGCAATGTGCTAGAAAGCTTTTATAAGTTTTTAAAGTTTTTAAAGTGTTTTTTTCCTAGAAAGCTTTTATAAGTTTTTAAAGTTTTTCAAGTGTTTTTTCCTAGAAAGCTTTTATAAGTTTTTAAAGTTTTTAAAGTGTTTTTTTCCTAGAAAGCTTTTATAAGTTTTTAAAGTTTTTCAAGTGTTTTTTCCCTCTGTACCAGAGAAATCTTTGCCTGCTGGCTGTACAGGAGCTCTGCCATCGAGGCTGATGCTGCAGTGCAGCTCAAGGATGAGCCCAGCAGTGCCAGCCCTCGTGCCCATCCCATGGAATCAGCTCCTTGCAGCTGCTCAAACTGCACAAAAATGGGCACAAACCCTGCAGGGCTGTGCTGCACTGAGCCCTGCTGTTTGCTGGGGCACAGGAGCTGCTGCTGCCCCTTTCCATGGACTCTGGGCATTCCTTGGCTCCAGCAGGGCATGCTGCCATGGGGAAAATTGTTTTGTGGCCTGGTGTGCTGTGCTCTGACTCCTTTACTGTAAATCAGTCAGCACATGCTCCTTGTGCAGTTCATCCTGAGATCCCTCAGACTTCTGAGCTCCTTCACAAATTGGTTTGTGCAGATGATTTCCCTGCTGGAGGAATGGATTTATTTCACTTAAATCTTTCTGAGGAATGCAGAAAATCCAACCTGGAATATGTAACTGTAAAAACCAGCTTTTATAACCACAAAGCAGAAGTTGTCACACAATTACAGAGTGGTTTAAGTTGGAAGGGACCTTAAAGATGGCAGGGACACCTCCCACTGTCCCAGGCTGCTCCAGCCTGGCCTTGGGCAGTGCCAGGGATGCAGGGGCAGCCCCAGCTGCTCTGGGAAAGGTCTGAAAGGAAACCTGGGCAGGATTTCTTCCTGCAGGTCTGACAGGATTTCTGATGAGGTAAAACAGAGCAGTCCCACTTCAGGACAGTGTTCTCCCCAGATTCCTCCAGCAGCCTGAGCCCTGGGAGCCTGGCACAGGCCATGCCTGGCATAGCTCCACACCCACTCAAGCTCTGACTTAGCCCTGTAAATTTTTCCAATGCCAAGCACACCCAGGTCACAAACACAGGGAGGAGAAGGGAGGCAGAATGATCACCCAGTATTAATGTCACAGAAATTTTAGGAAGAAATTCTTACTCTGAGGGCAGTGAGGCCCTGGCACAGGGTGCCCAGAGCAGCTGGGGCTGCCCCTGCATCCCTGGCAGTGCCCAAGGCCAGGCTGGGCACTGGGGACAGTGGGAGGTGTCCCTGCCATGGCAGGGGTGGCCCTGGATAGTCTTTAAGGTCTCTCCCAACCAAACCAGTCTGGAAATTTATGATTTTTGCTTTGGGGGTATTTTATTTTTGTCAGGAGCAAGGGAGTGGTTGGGAATGTTTGGATTCATTTTTAGCCAGTAAAATGAGAGGAAGGCTGTGCCAGGAAAATGAAAGCAGCGTGATTTTCATTGTAGATAAGTTGAAGATGTTTATCCCTGTCCTGAGGAAGGGCTGAGGCAGGATAATGAGCATGGAGACAGGAATAGAAGCTGTGTGTTGATAGGAAAAGAGCAGCAGCTCTGGAGTGGGAGTGCAGGGATGACACAAAGAGCTCCAAGGGCAGCTGTAAAACCTGCCAGGGAGGAGGCAGAATGGACTGGGTTGTTCTGGTTTATGCTCTTGGGGGTAATTTTATCAACCTAGAGAATTCCCAGCATATTTCAGTTTACATTCCCTTCCCTTCTCTGGTTGTTCACTTTGCTCTTGGAGTAATTGGCACTTTTGGTGATTTCTGCTTCTGATTTCTGATTTTCTGTTTCTGTGGCCTCGCTTCCTTCAGTTCTGTGCCTTGCCTGTTGCACTGCATATGAAGATGAAATTGGGGAGCAAATTATGGCATTCAGTCCTTCTGTGTTCCCACTATTTCATGTATTTATTGGACTCTGATTGTCCTCCAGCTCCCCAAAAAGGACTCTGACACATTTCTGTCCTTGGGCAGTGCTGGAGGATCTCTCAGGTGCTTTTGGTGTTTGGGAGCACTTCAGGTTTTGATTGGGCACCTTGTGTGCAGTTTTAGAGCTCAACTTGCAGAATGTGAGCCCTGGAATCTGCAGCTTCTGAGGGAAAGGTGAAAGCTGAGGAGGTGGAGCTGCCCCTGCTGTGCTGTCCCTCTGCTCTGAGCCCTTTGCCTCCATTCCCCAAGTGCAGCAGCACCAGGGAATCATGGAATGGTTTGGGTGGGAAGGACCTCAGAGCCCACCCAGTGCCACCCCTGCCATGGCAGGGACACCTCCCACTGTCCCCAGTGTCCAGCCTGGCCTTGGGCACTGCCAGGGATGCAGGGATGGAATTCCATCCCAGCCCTGCCCACCCACACAGGGAGGAAATTGTTCCCAATATCTGATCTAAACCTGTAATTTTTCAGTGTGCAGCCATTCCCTGTGTGCTGTCCCTGCATCTCCTGGCAATTGTCTCTCTCCAGCTTTCCTGGGGCTCCTTCAGGCCCTGCAAGGCCACCCTGAGCTCAGCCCAAAGCTTCTCCTGTGCAGGTGAACAATGCCAGCTGTGCCAGCCTTTCCTCCCAGCACAGCTGCTCCATCCCTCTGCTCATCCTGGAGCCTCCTCTGGGCTCTCTGCAGCAGCTCCAGCTCCTCCCTGGGCTGGTGATTTTGCCTTTGTTCTGTCTCAAAGAGAGAACAGGAAGCAGCAAACTCTCTGAAAGGAGAGAAGGGAGCAGAAAAGCTGCCCTCTGATAATATCAGAACATCACATCCAGCACTCCTGAGGTGTTGCAATGTTCTGTCCCAGCCAGGGTTGTTTGCTGTGGGTACCAGACCTTTCAGGAGGGAACATTGCAGCACTCAGGTTGGGCTCTGGGGCTTTTGTAACTTTGTCTTGTGATTTCCACATCACCTCAGGGCTCCACTGCCCCAAACAGCTCTTCCTGCACCAGGGGCAGTGGGGATTGGGGCTTTTTCTTTGGACAAAGTGCTTGAGTTTGATGTTAATAACTCAAAGTGGTTTATTTAATACACTGAGACACCTGGCCTGAGCTGGAGGAGGCCAGGGCTGGATGGGATTTTGGCAATGAGGAATTGTTCCCTGGCAGGGTGGGCAGGGCTGGGATGGAATTCCATCCCTGCATCCCTGGCAGTGCCCAAGGCCGGGTTGGACACTGGGGACAGTGGGAGGTGTCCCTGCCATGGCAGGGGTGGCACTGGGTGGGATTTGAGGTCCCTTCCAGCCCAAACCTTCTTGTGATTCCATGATTTGGTGCACAACCATGTCAAAAACCCATGATGATAGTGACAAAGTACAACATACTACTAGTGATTTCTTTAGGGTTTTAAAAACCAAAGTTAAGAACATTGTGTGTTAAGTCCTAACAGTAGGACTTAAATGTTTCTTTTAAATCTGGAGAACACAGTGAAAAAATTCTTTTGTGAGCTGCTGCATTTCTCAGACCCACTTGGTTTGTTCCTAGCCAACCTCCAGTCCTGGATTAACTGGCAGAATTCTGATTTAGGGCTGATTTCTGCAGGCATTTCCCCTGGCTCTCAGCAATGTCCAGCTGGCCTTGAGGATGCAACCAGAGAGATTTTTACTGTTTTACTCCTCAGGGACAGAAGTGTCCCCAGAGGTGCTGCAGTAGGAGCAGGCACTGCTCTGCTGTGTTAGCAGGAGCTGCAGTCCCTGGCATGTGGGCACCTGTTTGCCCTGTGCCCAGGTGAGTCATGGCCATTCTTTCCAGGTGAGCATCCTGCCCTCTGCTTGGTGCAGTCACACCTGCTCCTTCCACATCCCGGGGACTCAGGGTACCTGACAGGAATTCCAGGTCAGGACAGGCTTTGGCAAAAGTATTTACAAGGCACGAACAGGATGGGACACTCTTTGTTCAGTGGCTGAGAGGTTTATTCAGCATCAGTCTCAGCACATTGTTACAACAATGGAGACAGCAGATGCAACTTCTCACTGAATCCAGCAGAATGCCAAAGAGATGTAATGTTACAGCATATCATAAAGGCATTTCCATATCATAAAGGCATTTCCATATCATAAAGCCATTTCCATATCATAAAGGCATTTCCATATCATAAAGCCATTTCTATATCATAAAGCCATTTCCATATCATAAAGCCATTTCCATATCATAAAGGCATTTCCATATCATAAAGCCATTTCTATATCATAAAGGCATTTCCATATCATAAAGCCATTTCCATATCATAAAGGCATTTCCATATCATAAAGCCATTTCTATATCATAAAGGCATTTCCATATCATAAAGCCATTTCCATATCATAAAGGCATTTCTATATCATAAAGGCATTTCCATATCATAAAGCCATTTCCATATCATAAAGCCATTTCCATATCATAAAGCCATTTCCATCTGTGTTTCAGCCAGTCACACATAGAGCACAAGAACATTGACAATACTTTTATCCAATCATTTAAAGCACACGTAGCTTTAGTTAAAACAATCGCGGCCTACTTTCAAACACAACAGCTTGTTCATAAGAAACAGGGCACAAAGGTCTGTTCAAACTTTTAACCTTCTAAAGATATACATTAAGTAAACTTGTTACCACCTAAGGCAGCACCTAACATAGGCCTATTGTTCTATTTCTCACGTTTGCATTACTATTTTTTCTGCTGCTTTAGCACTTCACTGTCTTTACTGTCTGAGGCCTGTGCCCTTGCAATAAACTATTTACAGATGCACGAACAGGACAGGGCACTGTGGTCAGTGTCTGAGAGGTTTATTCAGCATCAGTCTCAGCACATTGTTACAACAATGGAGACAACAGATGCAACTTCTCACTGAATCCAGCAGAATGCCAAAGAGATGTAATGTTACAGCATATCATAAAGGCATTTCCATATCATAAAGCCATTTCCATATCATAAAGCCATTTCCATATCATAAAGCCATTTCCATATCATAAAGCCATTTCCATCTGCGTTTCAGCCAGTCACACATAGAGTACAAGAACATTGACAATATTTCTATCCAATCACTTAAAGCACACGGAGCTTTGGTTAAAACCATCGCGGCCTACATTCAAACACAACAGCTTGTTCATAAGAAACAGGGCACAAAGGTCTGTTCAAACTTTTAACCTTCTAAAGATAAACATTAAGTAAACTTGTTACCACCTAAGGCAGCACCTAACATAGGCCTATTGTTCTTTTCTCACGTTTGCATTACTAATTTTTCTGTTGCTTTAGCATTTCACTGTCTTTACTGTCTGAGGCCTGCTTTTTCCCGACTTTCTTAAAACCCTCTGATTTTAGCCAAGCCTAAAACTCAAGCTACTGTTTCATGTCCTTGCTTGCTGTACCTTTGTAACTTTTCTGCTTTCAGACTTTGCAGCTAGCTCTGAGTTCTCTGATTTTTAGGATTCCACAAGGACAGGCTTTGGGATGTGCTCAGTGGCATTTTCTGGGCTCTGTGAATCCTGGATTGCTCTGTGGGATCTCTCCCCCCATCCTCACTGATGGAATTCATCCCTTTCCTCCCAGAAAAGGAGCTCCGGCCTTGGCAGGGCTGCCCAGGGGGTTTGGAGCCCCCATCCCTGCAGGTGTCCCAGGAGTGGCACTCAGGGCTGGGGACAAGGTGGGTGATGGTTCAGGCACTGGATGGTCTTGAAATGCTTTTCCAATTCAGTGATCCTGGGATTTTAAAGTGATTCTTTCCAAGAAAAGGTTCTAAAAATTTGTATTAAGTATTCTTTTCATGCTCTGGTAACTTTTACACTGAGGTAACCTAAGAACAGCAGAGTTTGACTTGGGGATTTAGCAAATAGACCCCCTAAAAATGGAGAATAATCTTTATGTGAAAAGTTTTGTGTATAAATATTGATATAGAAATATTTATATATAAATATAAATATAAATATAAATATAAATATAAATATAAATATAAATATAAATATAAATATAAATATATTTATATCCCCATGCTAAATGGGGATTTAGCAAGTAGACCCCCTAAAAATAGAGAATGGTCTTCATGTGAAAAGTTTTGTGTATAAATATTGATATATAAATATATATATATATATAAATATATATATATATTAAAATATATTTATATCCCCTTACTAAATGGGGATTTAGCAAGTAGATCCCCTAAAAATGGAGAATTTTCTTCATGTGAAAAGTTTTGTGTATAAATATTGATATAGAAATATACATATATATATAAATATATATATAAATATATAAATATTATGTCCCCTTGCTAAATGGGGATTTAGCAAGTAGACCCCCTAAAAATGGAGAATAATCTTCATGTAAAAAGTTTTGTGTATAAATATTGATATAGAAATATACATATATATATATAAATATAAATAAATAAATAAATATATTTATGTCCCCTTGCTAAATGGGGATTTAGCAAGTAGACCCCCTAAAAATGGAGAATAATCTTCATGTGAAAAGTTTTCTGTATAAATATTGATATATAACTATCAATATTTATATCAATATAAATATTGACGAAATCAGGTTTTAACTTAGCACTGTGCATTGTTTGCAGGTATCCCCTAAAACTTGGTGCTTCTGTCATAGCCCTGTGTTAAACCAGAATGAATTAAAGGCATTTAGGACTTTGAGTGTGATATAATTTTGGAGCTGCAGTGCATGGGAGAGTTTCAAATAGCTTGTGAAAGCTTCTGCTTAAACTTCATTAATTACTTGAAATGGTGATGAGTTTTTTTTAGTGGTTCTTGCTTTAAAAAGAAAAAACCAAACACACAAAGGAAGACTCCCACCCCCCTCAAAAATAAAAAAATAGAAGAAATGACCACAAAGATCTGTGTTCTGTGCTGCTTTTTGGGAAATGCTTTGGGATTCACGTGGTCCAGAAAATGTCAGGAATTCAGGTTCTGGTAGAACCCTGGCCCCAGATTCTCCTGGTAGGAAAAGAAAAGCACAAAGCAACCCCTGAGAATGCCTCCCTGCTCAGTGGGGCTGGGAAAGTGTTTAATAAGGCAAGAACTGTAATTAATGAATGCACACAGCTGCTTTGAAGAAGCTTCCAAACGAATCCTCCTTGTGATGGCAGGAAAATGATTTCCCCAAATCCATCTCTGCATTTCCACCTGTGGCTGTTTGGTGGAACAAGAGCTGAGCTCTGGGCTTGTTCCCCATCCCCAGGCAATCAGAATTGGGCATTTTCCTGCTCCTTCTCCCAGCCCGTTCCCAGGACCTGAATTCCTGACATTTTCTGGGACACCTGAATCCCAAAGCATTTTCCAGGACCCAAATTCCTGACATTTTCTGGGACACCTGGATCCCAAAGCATTTCCCAAAAAGCAGCTTTTTGTGGGCTTTTCTTGTGGATTTCTTTTGAGGGAGGTGGGAGGTTTTTTTTGCTTTGTGTGTTTATTTTTTTTTAAGCAAGAACCACTAAAAAAAAGCTCATCACCATTTCAATTAATTAATAAAGTTTAAACTGAAGCTTTCACAAGCTATTTGAAACTCTGCCATGCACTGCAGCTCCAAAGTTGTAAGTCAGTCAAAATTTTAAATGCTTTTAGATCATTGTGTTTTAACACAGGGCTATGATGGTTCCACCTGTGGTTATTGAGTGGAACAAGAGCTGAGCTCAGGGATTTGTTTCTCATCCCCAGAGAATCAGAATTGGGCATTTTCCTGATTCCTTCTCCCCAGCCCATTCCTGGAGCATTTTCACCTGTGGCTGTTTGGTGGAACAAGAACTGAGCTGAGGGATTTCTGACATTTTTCCTGCTGCCTTCAGTGCAGCCCATTCCCACAGAGTTTCTACCTGTGGTTGAGTGGAACAAGAGCTGAGCTCAGGGATTTGTTTCTCATCCCCAGAGAATCAGAATTGGGCATTTTCCTGCAGCCTTCTCCCCAGCCCATTGCCAGAGCATTTCCATCTGGGGCTGTTCAGTGGAACAAGAACTGAGCTGAGGGATTTCTGTCCCATCCCCAGAAGATCAGAATCAGACATTTTTCCTGCTCCCCATCCCATTCTCAGAGCATTCTGCTGAGGAAGAAACATTTTCCTTTAACACAGGAACATGTTTCCACCTGTGGCTTTGGTGGAGCAAGAACCAAGCAGAGGGATTTGTGTCCCATCCCCAGAGAATCAGAATTGGGCATTTTCCTGATTCCTTCTCCCCAGCCCATTCCTGGAGCATTTTCACCTGTGGCTATTGGGTGGAACAAGAACTGATCTGAGGGATTTCTGACATTTTTCCTGCTGCCTTCAGTGCAGCCCATTCCCACAGAGTTTCTACCTGTGGTTGAGTGGAACAAGAGCTGAGCTCAGGGATTTGTTTCTCATCCCCAGAGATTCAGAATTGGGCATTTTCCTTGCTGCCTTCTCCCCAGCCCATTGCCAGAGCATTTCCATCTGTGGCTGTTTGGTGGAACAAGAACTGAGCTGAACAAGAGCTGAGGGATTTGTGTCCCATTGCCAGAGCATAAGAATCAGGCATTTTTCCTGCTGCCTTCTCCCCAGCCCCTTCCCAGAACGTTTCCACCTTTGGCTCTTCAGTGGAACAAGAACTGAGTTCAGGGATTTGTGTCCCATTCCCAGAGAATCAGAATCAGACATTTTCCCTGCTGCCTTCTCCCCAGCTCATTGCCAGAGCATTTCCACCTGTGGCTGTTTGGTAGAACAAGAACTGAGTTGAACAAGAGCTGAGGGATTTGTTTCCCATCCCCAGAGCATCAGAACCAGACATTTTTCCTGCTGCCTTCTCCCCATTCCCAGAGAGTTTCTACCTGTGGCTGTTCAGTGGAACAAGAATGAGCTGAGACATTTCTGTCCCATCCCCAGAGCATCAGAACCAGACATTTTCCCTGCTGCCTTCTCCCCATTCCCAGAGCATTTCCACCTGTGGCTGCTCGGTGGAACAAGAACTGAGTTCAGGGATTTGTTTCCCGTCCCCAGAGCATCAGAATCAGACATTTTCCCTGCTGCCTTCTCCCCAGCCCATTCCTGGAGCATTTCCACCTGTAGCTGTTTGGTGGAACAAGAACCAATCTGGGGGATTTCTGTCCCATCCCCAGAGTATCAGACATTTTTCCTGCTGCCTTCTCCCCATTCCCAGAGAGTTTCTACCTGTGGCTGTTCGGTGGAACAAGAATGAGCTGAGACATTTCTGTCCCATCCCCAGAGTATCAGACATTTTCCTGCTGCCTTCTCCCTATTCCCAGAGCATTTCCACCTGTGGCTGTTCAGTGGAACAAGAACTGAGTTCAGGGATGTTTGTCCCATCTCCAGAGTATCAGAATCAGACATTTTCCCTGCTGCCTTCTCCCCAGCCCATTCCTGGAGCGTGCTGCCAAGGCAGGAACATTTTCCATGCGTGGAGTGGGAGCTGCATGGAATTACTGCCAGTGGAAACTATGCTGCAAGAGCCCGGCCGGCAGCTGCCCTGCTCGGCTCAGCCGCATTTTCCATGCTCCCGGTAATTAGCAGAGGGAAGCTGACTAATTACTGACGTCACCTCTTTCCAGTGCCGCTTACATTTCGTTCCCAAGCTTGCTCAGGAATTCGCTGTCACCCCCGGGATGCTCGGAGGGGATTTTGTCACCGGGGCTGGGCTGGCTCTGCTCGGCTTTGCTTTATAAACGCTGCGAGCCCCAGGCCGGCCCCAAAAATGCATTTCTGTAACTTCCACTACAGCTTCGGCTCACTCATCGCCTGCCTGCGCGATGGGCAGCTCTTCACCCAGCCAGAAACCAGGGTACGTTTGGGTTTTGGGGTTTTTCTGGCTGCTCCACTCTGGAGGTGCTGCTTGCACTTTGTAGTTTGCTGTGGGGTTTGCTGGGTCCCAGGAGAGAGGAGGAATTGATGAATGTGGCTCCATGTACTTAGAAGGCTGATTTATTATTATGTGATATTAATTCTATACTATTTATTAATTCTATTATATTAATTCTATTACATTTCATTATATTCCATTATATTCCATTCTATTGCATTCTACTCCATTATATTACATTAAAGATTGCTATACTAAAACTATACTAAAGAACAGAGAAGGGATACAGACAAAGCCTTAACAAGATACTAATTAAAAACTTGTGACTGATGGGCAGCTCTTCACCCAGCCAGAAACCAGGGTACGTTTGGGATTTTGGGGTTTTTTCTGGCTGCTCCACTCTGGAGGTGCTGCTTGCACTTTGCAGTTTGCTGTGCTGTTTGCTGGGTCCCAGGATAGAGGAGGAATTGATGAATGTGGCTCCATGTACTTAGAAGGCTGATTTATTATTATATTAATTATATTATTTTTATATTAATTCTATTATAATAATTCTATTTATAATATTCCATTCCATTCTATTGCATTCTATTACATTATACTACAGTAAAGAATGCTGTACTAAAACTATACTAAAGAACAGAGAAAGAATACAGAAAAAGCCTTAACAAGATACTAATTAAAAATTCGTGGCTGATGGGCAGCTCTTCACCCAGCCAGAAACAAGGGCAGGTTTGGGTTTTTGGGGTTTTTTCTGGCTGCTCCACTCCGGAGGTGCTGCTTGGACTTTGCAGTTTGCTGTGGGGTTTGCTGGGTCCCAGGAGAGAGGAGAATTGAGAATCTGGCTCCGTGTTCTTAGAAGGCTGATTTATTATTATGTGATATTAATTCTATTCCATTCTATTAATTCTATTATATTAATTCTCTTAATTCCATTATATTCCATTACATTCCATTCTATTGCATTCTATTACATTATACTACATTAAAGAATGCTGTACTAAAACTATACTAAAGAATAGACAAAGGATACAGACAAAGCCTTAACAAGACACTAATTAAAAATTCGTGGCTGATGGGCAGCTCTTCACCCAGCCAGAAACAAGGGCAGGTTTGGGTTTTTGGGGTTTTTCTGGCTGCTCCACTCCGGAGGTGCTGCTTGCACTTTGCAGTTTGCTGTGGGGTTTGCTGGGTCCCAGGACAAGGGAGGAATTGATGGATCTGACTCTGTGTTCTAGGAAGGCTGATTTATAATTATATAATATTTATTCTATTATATTAATTCTATTATATTAATTTTCTTAATTCTATTATATTCCATTCTATTCCATTGCATTGCATTCCATTCTATTCCATTCTATTCCATTGTATTATATTAAAGAATGCTATACCAGAACTATACTAAAGAATAGAGAAAGGATACAGACAAAGCCTTAACAAGACACTAATTAAAAACTCCTGCTCAATGGGCAGCTCTTCACCCAGCCAGAAACAAGGGCAGGTTTGGGTTTTTGGGGTTTTTCTGGCTGTTCCACTCCGGAGGTGCTGCTTGCACTTTATAGTTTGCTGTGGGGTTTGCTGGGTCCCAGGACAAGGGAGGGGTAGATGGATCTGACTCCATGTACTTAGAAGGCTGATTTATTGTTATATTATATGAATTCTATTCTATTTATTAATTCTATTATATTAATTCTATTACATTCCATTATATTCCATTACATTCCATTCTGTTGCATTCTATTACCTTATACTACATTAAAGAATGCTGTACTAAAACTGTACTAAAGAACAGAGAAAGGTTATAGACAAAGCCTTAACAAGACACTAATTAAAAACTCCTGCTCGATGGGCAGCTCTTCACCCAGCCAGAAACCAGGGTAGGTTTGGGTTTTTGGGGTTTTTCTGGCTGCTCCACTCTGGAGATGCTGCTTGCGCTTTGTAGTTTGCTGTGGTGTTTGCTGGGTCCCAGGAGAGAGGAGAATTGAGAATCTGGTTCCATGTTCTAGGAAGGCTGATTTATTATTATATTAATTATATTATTTTTATATTAATTCTATTATTTTCATTCTCTTAATTCCATTATATTCCATTACATTCCATTCTATTGCATTCTATTACATTATATTACATTAAAGAATGCTGTACTAAAACTAAACTAAAGAATAGAGAAAGGTTACAGACAAAGCCTTAACTAGATACTAATTAAAAATTAGTGGCCAAGGCAGCTCTTCACCCAGCCAGAAACCAGGGTAGGTTTGGGTTTTTGGGGTTTTTCTGGCAGCTCCATGCTTGGACTTGGAGGGAAATTGCAGTTTGCTGTGGTGTTTGCTGGGTCCCAGGAGAGAGGAGAATTGAGAATCTGGTTCCATGTTCTAGGAAGGCTGATTTATTATTATATTAATTATATTATTTTTATATTAATTCTATTATAATAATTCTGTTTATTATATTCCATTCCATTCTATTGCATTCTATTACATTATACTACAGTAAAGAATGCTGTACTAAAACTATACTAAAGAACAGAGAAAGGTTACAGACAAAGCCTTAACAAGACACTAATTAAAAATTCGTGGCTGATGGGCAGCTCTTCACCCTGCCAGAAACAAGGGCAGGTTTGGGTTTTGGGGTTTTTTCTGGCTGCTCCACTCTGGAGGTGCTGCTTGCACTTTGCAGTTTGCTGTGGGGTTTGCTGGGTCCCAGGACAGAGGAGGAATTGAGAATCTGAATCCATGTACTTAGAAGGCTGATTTATTATTATATTAATTATAGTAGTTTTATATTAATTCTATTATTTTCATTCTCTTAATTCCATTATATTCCATTACATTCCATTCTATTGCATTCTATTACATTATATTACATTAAAGAATGCTGTACTAAAACTAAACTAAAGAATAGAGAAAGGTTACAGACAAAGCCTTAACTAGATACTAATTAAAAATTAGTGGCCAAGGCAGCTCTTCACCCAGCCAGAAACCAGGGTAGGTTTGGGTTTTTGGGGTTTTTCTGGCAGCTCCATGCTTGGACTTGGAGGGAAATTGCAGTTTGCTGTGGTGTTTGCTGGGTCCCAGGACAGAGAATTGAGAGTCTGAATCCATGTACTTAGAAGGCTGATTTATTATTATGTTATATTAATTATTTTATATTATTTCTGTTGTATTAATTCTATTATATTGTATTAATTCTATTACATTATATTCATTCTATTATATTAATTCTATTATATTAGTTCTATTATATTCCATTATATTCCATTCCATTATATTCCATTATATTCTCTTTTATTTTTTTAAAGAATGCTGTACTAAAACTCTACTAAAGAACAGAGAAAGGATCCAGACAAAACCTTAACAAGACACTAAATAAAAACTCGTGGCTGACTCCTCAGAGTCCCAACACAACCTGACTGTGATTGGTTATTAATTAAAAACAATTCACACGTTGGATAAACAATTTCCAGCCACATTCCAAAGCAGCAGAACACAGCAGAAGCAAATCAGATAATTATTGTTTTCCTTTTTCTCTGAGGCTTCTCTGCTTTCCAGTAGAGAAATCCTGGGCAAAGAGGATTTTTCAGAAAATATGTCAGGGACAGTTTGCCATAAAAGTCTTGGAGATTGGGAACCTGCAGCAGGCTGCTCTGATGGGAATGATTCCAACTCTGGAATTATTCAATTTTAGCTCTCCGTGGTTGGGAAAATTGTCTCAAGTTTCCCTCCAGACTTCTTGGACTGTGTGGTGTATTCTGAATTTTCAGCAAATATTGAATCAGGTCTGGAATGGCTGCATGGGGAGGTGGTGGAGTCCCCATCCCTGGAGGTGTTTGACAAAACCTGGATGTGCCAGGGGTCAGGGCAGGGGCCAGGGACCAGAACAGGCTGGACTCAATCATCCTGAATAATCCTTGTGATTCTGTAATTCTGTAATTCTGATTTTGAGAAAAGGACAGGAACAATTCAGGGCAGGGGCCAGGGACCAGAACAGGTTGGACTCAATAATCCTTGTGATTCTGGAATTCTGTAATTCTGATTTTGGAGAAAAGGACAGGACACAATTCAGGGCAGGGGCCAGGGACCAGAACAGGCTGGACTCGATCCTGAGGGTCTCTCCCAACCTCATGATTCTGTAATTCTGATTTTGGAGAGAAGGGCAGGACACAATTCAGGGCAGGTGCCAGGGACCAGAACAGGTTGGATTCAGTGATCCCAAAGATCTCTCCCAACCTTGTGATTCTGTAAATTCTGTAATTCTGATTTTGGAGAAAAGGGCAGGAACAATTCATGGCAGGTGCCAGGGACCAGAACAGGTTGGACTCAATGATCCTGAATAATCCTTGTGATTCTGTGAATTCTGTAATTCTGATTTTGGAGAAAAGGGCAGGACACAATTCAGGGCAGGTGCCAGGGACCAGAACAGGCTGGACTCAGTGATCCTGAAGGGCTCTCCCAGCCTGGTGATTCTGGAATTCTGTAATTCTGATTTTGGAGAAAAGGGCAGGACACAATTCAGGGCAGGTGCCAGGGACCAGAACAGGCTGGACTCAATAATCCTGAATAATCCTTGTGATTCTGTGAGTTCTCTAATTCTGATTTTGGAGAAAAGGACAGGAACAATTCAGGGGAGATGCCAGGGACCAGAACAGGTTGGACTCAATGATCCTGAAGGTCTCTCCCAACCTTTTGATTCTGTCATTCTGATTTTGGAGAAAAGGGCAGGAACAATTCAGGGCAGGTGCCAGGGACCAGAACAGGTTGAACTCAATAATCCTGAATAATCCTTGTGATTCTGTGAATTCTGTAATTCTGATTTTGGAGAAAAGGACAGGAACAATTCAGGGGAGGTGTCACGGACCAGAACAGGCTGGACTCAATAATCCTGAATAATCCTTGTGATTCTGTGAATTCTGTAATTCTGATTTTGGAGAAAAGGGCAGGAACAATTCAGGGCAGGTGCCAGGGACCAGAACAGGCTGGACTCAATAATCCTGAATAATCCTTGTGATTCTGTGAATTCTGTAATTCTGATTTTGGAGAAAAGGACAGGAACAATTCAGGGCAGGGGCCAGGGACCAGAACAGGCTGGACTCAATAATCCTGAATAATCCTTGTGATTCTGTGAATTCTGTAATTCTGTAATTCTGATTTTGAGAAAAGGGCAGGAACTATTCAAGGCAGGTGCCAGGGACCAGAACAGGTTGGATTCAGTGATCCCAAAGATCTCTCCCAACCTTGTGATTTTGTGAATTCTGTAATTCTGATTTTGGAGAAAAGGACAGGAACTATTCAGGGGAGGTGTCATTGACCAGAACAGGCTGGACTCAATGATCCTGAAGATTTCTCCCAACCTTGTGATTCTGTAATTCTGATTTTGGAGAAAAGGACAGGACACAATTCAGGGCAGGTGCCAGGGACCAGAACAGGTTGGACTCCATGATCCTGAATAATCCTTGTGATTCTCTGAATTCTGTAATTCTGATTTTGGAGAAAAGGGCAGGACACAATTCAAGGGAAGTGCCAGGGACCAGAACAGGCTGGACTCAGTGATCCTGAAGGGCTCTCCCAACCTTTTGATTCTGCAATTCTGATTTTGGAGAAAACAACTTGACACAATTCAGGGTAGGTGCCAGGGACCAGAACAGGTTGGATTCAATAATCCTTGTGATTCTGTGAATTCTGTAATTCTGATTTTGGAGAAAAGGGCAGGACACAATTCAGGGCAGGTGCCAGGGACCAGAACAGGCTGGACTCAATCCTGAAGGTCTCTCCCAACCTTGTGAAATTCTGTAAATTCTGTAATTCTGATTTTGGAGAGAAGGACAGGACACAATTCAAGGCAGGTGCCAGGGACCAGAACAGGTTGGACTCAATCCTGAAGGTCTCTCCCAACCTTGTGAAATTCTGTAAATTCTGTAATTCTGATTTTGGAGAAAACAACTTGACACAACTTTGAGCTCCCTCATGCTGGGATTTAAAACTTCCCAGCAAGAATCCTCCTCATTAAATATTCTTAATAATTTGTTATGAAATATTTTTGTCAGAGATTTTATTTCCCTGCAATGGGTTTTGGAAGCAGAGGGTGTTTGTGATGGAACATTTGGAATAAATAAGTAAATAAATGAATAAATGAATAAATAACACAGCAGCCTCAGTTTGTGTGGGAGCTCAGAGCTGCTCCATGCTGCTGTTCCTTTACTGATTTTGGTAGCAAGATCAGTGAATTTTTAATCCATTTGATATTTCTCCTGGGATTTTTATTTCCTGGTAAAACTATAAGAAATCCTCTTGGGTCTGTATTTAGCTGATTGGGAATATGAAATAAATAATAATAGAAATAGAATATAAAATATTTATCAGTCTGGTAGAGTGAGCTGTTACTACTAATATACCTTAAGGACAAAAATAACTTTTTTTTTGAAGTGTCTTAGTGATAAACTGACATTTCTGACCTCTATAATCACATAAATAAATCAGTAAATATTAAAAAAAAAACCACACACACCAAAAAAACCCTAAACCCCAGATCTGTGTTTAAATACAGAATGGGAACTTGGAAATGGAATTTTTGGGTGCATTTTCCACAGTTCCATCCCAGCTCTGAGGCTCCCCAACCCCAGCTCTGTGTGGGGAGGCTCCTGCTCCTGTCCCAGAGCTCATTCTGAAGGAGTTGCAGAAGCAGAACAGCTCTGATTTTAAAATCTCCTTAAAACAGAATCATTTTATACCCAGCTGTGGGGAGTGTGTGAAGTGGAGCTTCTCAGGGAGGAAAATGAAATTCTGAATTAATTTCTGCCTTCTTATGTAATTTCCCTGCTTTTTTTTTTCCCCTACTAATTCAAAATATTGTAGTAAAAAACCCTCAATGGAATAATGTTTATTTGGTTTTATCCTGAGTTTCTGGGAAGCTTTTAGGGCAGAAAACACCTGGAAATTCAAATTCCTCAATTTGAATCCATTGGAATAAAAGCCTTGGGAAGGGCCTGGCAGCTCCAGAGCCTCCTCTGGTGTCCCTTGGCCTGAAATCCTGCAGGGACAGTGGAAAACTTCCCATAAATTCCATTTAAAATAGCAGAAAGCAGGAGATGTTCATGGGCTTTGTGCTGAGTCACTGCAGAAAATCACACTCAGCTTGAAAATCAGGATTTTTTCATGTTTCTCTATGAAAACTTGGGGTGGTTCCTTGGAAATTTGCACATTTGGGCAAAGGCTTGGCAAATTTTTTTTTTCAAGGTTTTTGGATATTAATTTTCTAAGAAACATTTCAACTTCTGTAGCTAAATTAGAGTGTCTTGTCCAACGTTAATTTCTGATAATAATATAATAAGCGATAATATAAATTTATTATTATTATTATTATTATTATTATTATTATTATTATTATTATTATTATTATTATTATTATTATTGAGGATACTTCTCTGTATCCTCAAAATTTATTATTATTATTATTATTATTATTATTATTATTATTGTAATAATAATGCATTTTGAGGATACAGAGAAGTAAGGGATAAGGGATAAGGTAGAAAACTTCATTCTAGAAAGAAAAAGGAAAAGAAATGAAGCTTTTCTTTCATTCTAGAAAGAAAAAGGAAAATAAATGAAGCTGTTACAATAATCAAGAGTGGTAGTTTGCCCTTATTAATAACTTCTCATTTAAAATTAATTCCTTTATTAGTGTTTAATGCTGATTTTCTCCTCTGCTCCTTTCTCCCAGGCCAAGTTTGAGTCCCTGTTCCGCCCCTATGACAGGGACCTCACCTTCCAGTATTTCAAGAGCTTCAAGAGAGTGAGAATAAACTTCAGCAACCCTTTGTGTGCAGCAGATGCCAGGATCCAGCTGGACAAGACAGAATTCCTTGGAAAAGAGCTCAGACTCTATTTTGCTCAGGTAAAAAAATAAAACTTGTTGGGATTATCCTTGGGGGATTAAAGCTTCCCTTGCTCTGACTCCCATAAATCCTCTTTTTCCAAGCTGGTGTTTGGAAAAACCCAATTTTGGGGTTAAGTTTTGGGATTGGGATAAAAGGGTTGGAAAGGTGATGGGAATTTTGGGAACTGAACCCTTTTTCTTAATACTGGGTTTTGTGCATGTTTCTTCTTGGTCTTCTCAAGTCATTTGCTTTCTTTTGTAGAGTTTCTCCCAAGTTTCTGGAAATCTGGGAATTGTTTCAAAGTATTTATTATCCCAGCATCCCAGAATTCCTTCATGGTCATTTTTTGTCAGATGAATTAGGGAATCCAGGGCTGTTCCAGAGCTCCACACATTTGGAGGCTGTTGATATTTCCCTTTTTTTGATAACCTTGGATGGGAATGAGAACATTCCAAGAATTTAAAGGGCTGGGAAGGCTCCTCTGCCAACATCCAGGGAGTCCCTGGGGGATCCAGAGTGTGGATGTGCCCATTCCAGGGCTGGATCTGCCCATTCCAGGCTGGATCTGCCCATTCCAGGGCTGGATCTGCCCATTCCAGGCTCTCCCTGCCCATTCCAGGCTTGGATCTGCCCATTCCAGGCTGGATCTGCCCATTCCAGGCTGGATGTGCCCATTCCAGCCTCTGGATGTGCCCATTCCAGGCTGGATCTGCCCATTCCAGGCTGGATCTGCACATTCCAGGCTGGATCTGCCCATTCCAGGCTCTGGATCTGCCCATTCCAGGCTCTGGATCTGCCCATTCCAGGCTCTGGATCTGCCCATTCCAGGCTGGATGTGCCCATTCCAGGGTTGGATGTGCCCATTCCAGGCTCTGGATCTGCCCATTCCTGGCTGGATCTGCCCATTCCAGGCTGGATCTGCCCCTTCCAGGCTCTCCCTGCCCATTCCAGGGCTGGATCTGCCCATTCCAGCCTCTGGATCTGCCCATTCCAGACTCTCCCTGCCCATTCCAGGGTTGGATCTGCCCATTCCAGCCTCTGGATCTGCCCATTCCAGACTCTCCCTGCCCATTCCAGGCTGGATCTGCCCATTCCAGGGTTGGATCTGCCCATTCCAGCCTCTGGATCTGCCCCTTCCAGGCTGGATCTGCCCCTTCCAGGCTGGATCTGCCCCTTCCTGGCTGGATCTGCCCATTCCAGGCTCTGGATCTGCCCTTTCCAGGGTTGGATCTGCCCATTCCAGATTGGATCTGCCCATTCCAGGCTGGATCTGCCCATTCCAGGGCTGGATCTGCCCATTCCAGGGCTGGATCTGCCCATTCCAGGGATGGATCTGCCCATTCCAGGGCTGGATCTGCCCATTCCAGCCTCTGGATCTGCCCATTCCAGGCTGGATCTGCCCATTCCAGGGCTGGATCTGCACATTCCTGGCTGGATCTGCCCATTCCAGGGTTGGATCTGCCAATTCCAGGGATGGATCTGCCCATTCCAGGGTTGGATCTGCCCATTCCAGGCTGGATCTGCCCATTCCAGGGCTGGATCTGCCCATTCCAGGCTCTGGATCTGCCCATTCCAGGCTGGATCTGCCCATTCCAGGGTTGGATCTGCCCATTCCAGGCTGGATGTGCCCATTCCAGCCTCTGGATCTGCCCATTCCAGGCTGGATCTGCCCATTCCAGGCTGGATCTGCCCATTCCAGGGCTGGATCTGCCCATTCCAGGGTTGGATCTGCCCATTCCAGGCTGGATGTGCCCATTCCAGCCTCTGGATCTGCCCATTCCAGGCTGGATCTGCCCATTCCAGGCTGGATCTGCCCATTCCAGGCTGGATCTGCCCCTTCCAGGGTTGGATCTGCCCATTCCAGGGTTTGATCTGCCCATTCCAGGGTTGGATTTGCCCATTCCAGGCTCTCCCAGCCCATTCCAGGACTGGATCTCCCCCGGAGCAGCTCTGGAGCTCCCTGCTCTCAGGCTCTGGCAATCAGGCTGCTTTTCCAGCTGCTTTTCCAGCTGCTTTTCCCTCTGAAAATTGAATGAAAAAATGAATCCAGAAGTGTTGGGCACCTCCCATGATCCAGGTTATTTTTATCCCTGCTGGAATTCCCTCCACTCACACTTTTGGGAATGACTCCTGGCACCATTTGTCACGAGGCCTTAGAGGCCCTGTTCTGCTGGAGGTGTGGGAGGGCAGAGATTTGGTTTGTAAGGAAGAACATTCCAGTAGAATTTTCCTCAGAGCTGTGTCCTGGAGGTGTGGAAGGCAGAAGTTTGGGTTTTAGGGAAGAGCATCCCAGTGGAATTTCCCTCAGAGCTGTGTCCTGGAGGTGTGGAAGGCAGAAGTTTGGGTTTTAGGGAAGAGCATCCCAGTGGAATTTCCCTGGGAGCTGTGTCCTGGAGGTGTGGGAAGGCAGAAGTTTGGGTTTTAGGGAAGAGCATCCCGCTGGAATTTCCCTCAGAGCTGTGTCCTGGAGGTGTGGGAAGGCAGAAGTTTGGGTTTTAGGGAAGAGCATCCCGCTGGAATTTCCCTCAGAGCTGTGTCCTGGAGGTGTGGAAGGCAGAAGTTTGGGTTTTAGGGAAGAGCATCCCAGTGGAATTTCCCTCAGAGCTGTGTCCTGGCTGGTGCTTCCACCCTGAGTGCCGGGCAGGGCACGACAGCCCCGGGATGAGGGGATTGAGGGATGCAGGGATTGAGGGATGCAGGGATGCAGAGATTCAGGGATGCAGAGATTCAGGGATGCAGGAATTCAGGCATTCAGGGTTGCAGGCATTTGGAGATTCAGGAATGCAGGGATTGAGGGATGTAGGCATTCAAGGATTTGAGGATGCAGGGATGCAGGAATGGAGGGATGCAGGAATGCAGCAGTTCAGGGTTTCAGGGATGCAGGGATGCAGGAATTCAGGGATGCAGGCATTTAGGGAAGCAGGAATAAGGGATTGAGGGATGCAGGCATGCAGGGATAAGGGGTTAAGGGGTGCAGGCATGCAGGGATTCAGGCATGCAGGGTTGCAGAGATTCAGGAATTCAGGGATGCAGGGCTTTGGGTATTCAGGGGTGCAGGCATTTAGGGATTCAGGGATGCAGGGATATAGGGATTTGGGGGTGCAGGGGTGAAAGGATGCAGACATTCAGGGATGCAGGGATATAGGGATTTGGGGGTGCAGGGGTGAAAGGATGCAGACATTCAGGGATGCAGGGATATAGGGATTTGGGGGTGCAGGGATGAAAGGATGCAGACATTCAGGGATGCAGGGTTGAAAGAATTCAGAGGTGCAGGGATGCAAGAATTGAGGGATGCAGGGGTGCAGGGGTGAAAGGATGCAGGCATTTAGGGATGCAGGGATAAGGGATTGAGGGATGCAGGAATGCAGGGAATCAGGCATGCAGGGATGCAGAGATTCAGGAATTCAGGGATGCAGAGATATAGGAATGCAGCATTCAGGGACACTTTGGGATCCTCTGGTTTCTCTTGCAGACTTTGCACATCGGGAGCTCCCACCTGGCCCCCCCAAACCCAGACAAGCAGTTCCTGATCTCCCCTCCTGCCTCTCCCCCTGTGGACTGGAAACAAGTGGAGGATGCCACTCCAGTCATTAACTACGACCTTCTATATGCAATCTCCAAGCTAGGACCAGGTGAGAAGGTGGAAAAAACCAGATTTTTGGTGGAGGAAAACACCTCAAAACTTCCTGGATTTCTAAAACTTTCCCAAGAATTTTTTATTTCTGTTTATTTTTATTTTTATTTATATTTTCTGTTTATTTTTCTTTCTATTTATATTTTAGTTCCATTTATACTTTCTTTCCATTTATATTTTCTTTCTATTTATATTTTGGTTCTATTTGTATTTTATTTCTAATTTTATTTCCATTTATATTTTAGTTGTATTTATATCTTGGTCTTATTTTATTTATTTTTATTTATATTTTCTTTCTGTTTATTTTTCTTTCTATTTATATTTTATTTCTATTTATATTTTAGTTCTATTTTTTCCATTTATATTTTATTCCTATTTATTTTTATTCCTATTTATTTTTATTTCTAACTATATTTTATTTCTATTTATATTTTCTTTCTCTATTTATTTTCTTCTTATTTATTTTTATAAATTTGTACTTCTTTTTCTATTTCTATTTTTTCTTTATTTTATTCTATTTATATTTTCTACTTATTTTTATTTCTATTTTTTTAAATATATTTTTATTTCTATTTTCCTCAGAGGAGGAAACTGTTTCTGAGTCTTGGAGGAACTATCAGTATGAACCTAAAATTCCTTGGAATTTAAGAGGGATAAATTCCTGCCCCTCCTTTCCCCAGTGATTAATGATCACATCCTTGATTTCCCTTTTCTCCCATATTTTATATAACTTATCCATTAAAATTGGTGCAAATCAATCTTTCCTTAAATCCAGCTCAGATTTAACCTCTCTGGGGCAGTATTATTAATTTTAGGGGACAGAAAAATGGTCACATTTAATAACATTGAACACAATTAAATTACTCTTATTATATGAGAATAATTATTCTCATTAATAAGATTAGAGAAAATAAAAACTGTGTCAGATTCATTTTACTGGAGAATTTTTAAAATTCCTGTTCACCTCCAAACTTAGGGAATTGGAAAGGATGGAGAAAAGGGCAGGGCTCAACTGTGAGCTCCCTCATGTTGGGATTTAAAACTTCCCATCAAGAATCCTCCTCATTAACATTCTTAATAATTTATTATGAAATATTTTTATCAGAGATTTTATTTCCCTGCAATGGGTTTTGGAAGCAGAGGTTGTTTTTGATGGAATACTTGGAATAAATAAGTAAATAAATGAATAAATAACACAGCAGCCTCAGTTTGTGTGGGAGTTCAGAGCTGCTCCATGCTGCTGTTCCTTTACTCCAAGTTTTCCTTCCAAATTTTAAGAAAACCAAAAAGAAACATTAAAACAAATATTTTAGGCCCTTCCAAGCATTAAAAAATTGTCATTTTCCCATTACTGAGCATTCCTATGGAATTTTCCCACTTAAAAACTCCATTAAAAATTCACCGTGTCCCATTTCCTAAGGAATACCCCACCTAAAAACCCCACTAAAAAGTCACCAGGTCCCATTTCCTCAGCAATTCCCTCCCTAAATCTCCCCTGCAGAAGCCCCCAGATGACATTTCCTCAGGAATTCTCCCCCTAAATCCCCTGTGGAAAAGCCCCCAGGTGCCCTTTCTTCAGGAACACCCCATTAAAACCCCCCCAGGTGCCTTTTCCTCAGGGATTCCTCACTAAAAACCCCACTGAAATTCACTATGTCCCATTTCCTCAGGAGTATCCCACATGGAAAAACCCCCATGTGACCTGTCCTAAGGAATACCCCACCTAAAAACCCCATTAAAAAGTCACCATGTCCCATTTCCTCAGGAATTCCCCACCTAAATCCCCCCTGAAAAAGCCCCCAGGTGCCCTTTCCTCAGGAACACCCCACTTAAAAACCCCATTAAACCCCCTCAGGTGGGCTTTCCTCAGGAATATCCCACATGGAAAAGCCCCCAGGTGCCCTTTCCTCAGGAATCCCTCACCTAAAACCCCATTAAAAAGCTCCCAGGTGCCATTTTCTCAGGAATTCCCCACATGGAGCCGTCCCCAGGTGACATTTCCTCAGGAATTCCTCACTAAAAACCCCATTGGAATTCACCATGTCCCATTTCCTCAGGAGTTCCCCACTTAAAAACCCCATTAGAAACCCCCCAGGTTCCCTTTCCTCAGGAATATCCCACATGGAAAAACCCCCATGTGACCTGTCCTAAGGAATACCCCACCTAAAAACCCCACTAAAAAGTCACCATGTCCCATTTCCTCAGGAATTCCCCACCTAAATCCCCCCTGGAGAAGCCCCAAGGTGCCATTTCCTCAGGAACACCCCACTTAAAAACCCCATTAAACCCCCTCAGGTGGCCTTTCCTCAGGAATATCCCACATGGAAAAGCCCCCAGGTGACATTTCCTCAGGAATTCCTCACTAAAAACCCCATTGGAATTCACCATGGCCCATTTCCTCAGGAATTCCCCACCTAAAAATCCCATTAAAAACCCCCCAGGTGCCCTTTCCTCAGGAATATCCCACATGGAAAAGCCCCCAGGGACCCTTTCCTCAGGGATTCTCCACATGGAGCAGTCCCCAGGTGCCCTTTCCTCAGGGATTCCTCACTAAAAACCCCATTGAAATTCACCATGTCCCATTTCCTCAGGAATATCCCACATGGAGAAGCCCCCAGGTTCCCTTTCCTCAGGAATCCCTCACCTCAAACCCCATTAAAAACCCCCCAGGTGCCATTTCCTCAGGGATTCTCCACATGGAGCAGTCCCCTGGTGCCCTTTCCTCAGGAATCCCTCACCTCAAACCCCATAAAAACCCCCTCAGGTGTCCTTTCCTCAGGAATTCTCCACATGGAGCAGTCCCCAGGTGACCTCTCCTCAGGAACACCCCACATAAAAACCCCATTAAAAAGCCGCCAAGTGACATTTCCTCAGGAATTCCCTCCCCAAATCCCCTCTGAAGAGTTCTCTTTCCTCAGGAATTCCCATTTTTCCTCCCCCAGGGGACAAGTACGAGCTGCACGCTGCCACGGCCACCACCCCCAGCGTGGTTGTCCACGTGTGTGAGAGCGACCAGGAGGGCGAGGCCGAGGAGGAGCCCAAAAAACCCAAACCCAAAATTTCCTCAGAAGTTCCCCTCATAAATCCCCCCTGAAGAAGCTCCCATGTGCCCTTTCCTCAGGAATTCCCCACATGGAAAAGCCCCCAGGTGTCCTTTCCTCAGGAATTCTCCACATGGAAAACCCCCCAGGTGTCCTTTCCTCAGGAATTCCCCACATGGAAAACCCCCCTGGTGTCCTTTCCTCAGGAATTCTCCACATGGAGCAGTCCCCACATGACCTCTCCTCAGGAACACCCCACATAAAAACCCCATTAAAAAGCCCCTCGGGTGACATTTCCTCAGGAATTCCTCACTAAAAAACCCCATTAAAACCCCCTCAGGTGACATTTCCTCAGGAATTCTCCACATGGAGCAGCCCCCACGTGATCTTTCCTCAGGAACACCCCACATAAAAACCCCATTAAAAAGCTGCCAGGTGACATTTCCTCAGGAATTCCCTCCCCAAATCCCCTCTGAAGAGTTCTCTTTCCTCAGGAATTCCCATTTTTCCTCCCCCAGGGGACAAGTACGAGCTGCACGCTGCCACGGCCACCACCCCCAGCGTGGTTGTCCACGTGTGTGAGAGCGACCAGGAGGGCGAGGCCGAGGAGGAGCCCAAAAAACCCAAACCCAAAATTTCCTCAGGAATTGTCCCCTAAAAACCCCCTGGAGAAGCTCCCAGGTGCCCTTTCCTTAGGAATTCCTCACATGGAAAAGCCCCCAGGTGACCTTGCCTCAGGGATTCTCCACATGGAGCCGTCCCCAGGTGACATTTCCTCAGGAATTCCTCACTAAAAACCCCATTGAAATTCACCGTGTCCCATTTCCTCAGGAATTCCCCACCTACAAACCCCATAAAAACCCCCCAGGTTCCCTTTCCTCAGGAATATCCCACATGGAAAAGCCCCCAGGTGCCATTTCCTTAGGAATTCTCCACATGGAGCAGTCCCCACATGACCTTTCTTCGGGAACACCCCACATAAAAACCCCATTAAAAAGCCCCCAGGTGCCATTTCCTCAGGAATACCCCACCTAAAAACCCCATTAAAAAACCCCCAGGTTCCCTTTCCTCAGGAATTCCCATTTGTTCCTTCTCAGGGGACAAGTACGAGCTGCACGCTGCCACGGCCACCACCCCCAGCGTGGTTGTCCACGTGTGTGAGAGCGACCAGGAGGGCGAGGCCGAGGAGGAGCCCAAGAAACCCAAACCCAAAATCATCCAGACCCGCCGGCCCGACTACAGCCCGGCCTCGCTGAGCTGAGCCCGGCCCTGCTGCTGCTCCCTCCAGGGGAAATCCACCTTTCCAAGGACTTCTCCAAGGATTTGCCGTGGAGAAGCGCCCGGCTGTGGTGGCACAGCTGCAGCAGCTGCAGCAGGAGCATTGCAGCTTTGCTGCAGGAATTCCCTGCTCGGTTTGGAGGTTGATCCGTGTGCTGAGGGGATTCCCACGTGCTGGGAACAAAGGATGGGACAAGGGGACATTTTGGGGACAAACTGGGCTTATTCTGGGGGACACCTGCTTGTTGTGACACCCCCGAAAACCTTGGGATGACAGGGTTGGAGAGATGATGGGAATTTGGGGAATTTTACCCTTTTTCTTACACTAGGTTTTGTGCATGTTTCTTCTTGGTCTTCTCAAGTCATTTGCTTTCTTTTCTAGAGTTTCTCCCAAGTTTCTGGAAATCTGGGAATTGTTTCAAAGTATTTATTATCCCAGCATCCCAGAGTTCCTCCTGGATGTGTACATACATGATATATTTATATTTGGTTTTATTGGCACTCGTTTCCCAGCAGGATCCAATTCCTCCAGCACCTGCTTTTGGTGCTTTGGAAGTTTTGCTTTTAAAATTTGAACCTTTGGAATTCCTGCAGAGGGAATTTTTTACCTGGCAAAGCAGTGGAAAAACGTGCAATAGGAGAGTTGTTGGAATACATGGATTTTAAATTATTTTAAGTTCAGGTAATTTATATCTCCAATAGGATTTGTTTGGGAGCTTTGACTCGAGGGGGGGAAAAAAAGGACTCAAATAATGCTGATGGTGCATATTCAGAGCAGGGGGATTTTTCCAGTGGAAAAATAAAACAACTATGGAGAAACTTGAATCTGCATTTTTGGTGAGTAAAGGTTTATTTGGGATTGGAAAATTCCACCCAGGAAGCAGTGAGGAGAGCTGGAGTGCCTTTTCCTTGTCCATTCCTACTCCAAGCTGCACACTTGGATCTTTTTCTACTGGTTTTGGATATCAAAAAATCCAAACTTTCTGAGCTTTGCTTCCAAACTCAGCTGGGATGAAATGCTTAATGCCAAGGAATGCTGATTTAAGCAATGGGAATATGTGGGAGAAGCTTTAGGGCTTTTTTTATGGCAGTGTTTAAACGCTCCTAAATGCAAATTTTAACGAAGAAAGATGGCAGAAATATTTTAATACTGTTTTTTAAACTGGAGATCCTCACCTTGAAACAGGGGTCAGGATTTTTTGGCAGGAGACAGGAATTGCTATCCCTAGAAAATGTCACTTGGGGTCTTGGAAAAGGGATGTTGGAGCCTCTCATTGTGTTTTTAGGAATCACACTGTGGCTCTCTCCTGGTTTGCTCTTGCCACAGTTGGTCTGAGAAGAGATTGAAGCAAATGTTGACTGAAATTCCTGCTTGACACCTTGGTTTTTTTAAATAATATTTGTTTTAAAAAAGAGTGGAGCCATTCCACCCACGGTGCAGGGAAACAGGGAGTTCTGGAAGGGCTGGAATTCCTGACTGGAACACAAATGTGGGCCTGGAGAGCAGGAATATTCTGAATTTCCTGCTCTAGCTTGGATTGCTATTCCCTGGGAACTGGAACACAGCCTGGCTCCATGGGAGCTGCTGAGAAGAGCTGATTCCATGGATTGCTGGAGCTGGACACACAGGAAAATCAAATTATTTGGGGTTACCCTCAGCTGGCTCCACATGCTGCACTCAACACCCAAAAGAAAAGAATTCCTGGAGGAAAACTTTGCAGGTTTGCCACAACTGCCTTGAAGCCTTTCCAAGACTTTTCCATGTTTCTCAAACGACTGCTGGACTTTTGTGTCTCACCACATTCAGTTCAAAACATTGGAATAATTCCTGTCCTTCTTCCATGAAAAATCAAAGCATGACTTGGGCACTACAGACCCAGGTGGCTGCTGCTGTGTTCCCTCCTAAAGCAGAGCTGCTTTTCAATTCAAACCATCAATAAATCTGATTTTTTGCCATTTGAATACCTGACCCCTGCCTGAGGTGGGAACCATGGAAATCTTGGAATGCTCTCAGTGTGTTCCTGCTTGGATCTGCCACCTCCTGTCCCCATGACTCCAGTGTGCTGCTTGCTTTTTCTGGTTATTTTTGTAATGTTCCAATGGATGCTTAGTTGGTATTTTATACACTTGTATAGCACGGGGCAGATTGAAATTAAAATATTTTGTTGTCTTCTTGTAAATGTCCTGGTGTTTTCTGCACAGAGCCACTCAAAGTTCAGCACCAAAATGGGAATTTTCAGCTTCCAAAGGGGCAGAATGTTGTGCCAGGCCCTCGTAAATTGATGCCTTGAAATATTTCCAACCTTCAGAGAATTCCATGACCTCCACATGGGAGAATCTGCTTGTGGATAAAACCCTGGGGGATGTTCCAAACCTGATTCTTCTGAGCCTCAAGTTCCTAATAAAGGTATCAGCATCCTCCTGCTCCAGAAGAATCCCTGTGCATTCATAATACATGAAATATTTCTATTAAAAATGAATAATTTGGGGTTTTTTTGCAGAGAGGTTCTGGATTCCCCAGCCCTGGAAGTGTCCAGGGTGAGGTTGGATGGGGCTTGGAGCAGCCTGGGATGGTGGGAGATGAGCTTTAAGGTCCCTCCATCCCAAAGCATCCCATAATTTCTGAAGCTCCTGGAATATGAAAATACATCAGTATTTAATGGCTTTACCTGATAGCTTTAAGTCCTTTTGTTGCAAAAGGAATTAAGGGAAACCATGAAGGTTTTGCTGTGGGAAGGGATGGGAGTCCTGTGGTGGCAAAAAGGAATTTCTGGTGCCCAATTAAAGCCCTGCCTCGTTAGAGAGGCGAAGGCAGCGACCTCGAAAGGACCAAGGTTGGTTTTTAATCAGTTTTGTTTTCCAGAGCAGCCCCAAGGGTGGAAACTTTGCTGTTTGACCCTGGCTCAGCCCATCAGAAGCTTCTTCTTCAGTCCACACTTGGCAGGGGTGGGGAAGGAGTGAGCTCCAGGGCTTGGAGCCATTTGAACAATTTTTGAGCCATTTTTGAGCAATTCCAGCAGGGATTTTGCCTGTGGCTGCATCACCTGCCTGCTCAAGTTTGGCTTGGCTTGGGGAACACAAGTTCTTCCTTTTTGCCTTTATCCTGCCTTGCCCAGCACACCTCAGAAACATTTTCCAGAGAATTATTCCTTGCTGATGCTTTTAATAATTCATGATGGGATCTGGAAAGACAAAACAATGATGAAGACATTCCCCAAGACACTGGTAAAGAACATTTTGACACTAAACTTTGAATTAATACCAAATTGTCAGTGCTGCAGGCAGTGAGGCAGGAGCACAGAGGTGACTCCAGTGACAGGGGACAGGGCTGGATTTATCCTCCCTGACAAAATTCCCATTGATAACAGGGAAGTGGCACATTCCAGCTTTGTCACCTTGAGTGGTGTGTCTGTGTTTTCCTGCCAGGAATTCCTTTTGTTTGGAGTTCCTTTGGAAATGGCTGGAAAACACACCCTGGGAGGAGCAGCTGGGGGGTTGGAATGGACAAGAGGAGGCTCAGGGGGGACCTCAGTGCTCCCCAAAACTCCCTGACAGGAGGGGCAGGGAAAGGAGGAGGAGATGGGCTGGAATTGCACCAGGGGAGATTGCTCAGGCTGGAGATGGGGAAAGGAAAATTCCCTTCACTGGAATGAGCTCAGGGCACAGGGCTGTGGAATGTCCCAGGAGGAGCCCCCAGAGCCCCCCTGGTCTCTGCTCAGGGCTGGGCACTGCGAGGGCAGCAGTTGTGCCCCCTGTGCTGGGAATTGCTGGGCATCAATCCCTGCCCACCCCTCTGGTCCCATTCCTTGGCACCACTGAGAACAGCCCGGGGCATCCTCTGGACACCCAGTGCTAGAGATCAAAGCTTCCTGACAGCATTGAAGAGAAATCGAGTTAATCATTTCCCTTTGTGAAAGGTTCTGAAAGGAATTTCTTTTTTCGTGCCCCTCTTAAAATCTGTGAGGTGTTTGGGTCCCCCTGCCCGGGGAGGTTTGGGGTCCCTGTCCCTGGGGGTGCCAGGGGGAGTCAGGATGTGGCCTTGGGGTGGGCCTGGGTGCTCCTGAGGGCTCTTCCCACCTGGAAAATCTGGGATTAGAGCCTTAAACTGGGACTGAATGGCCGAACGTGAGGGATTTCCAGAGGCACGAGGAGGTGCCCATAGGTGGAGCTAAATATCCAGCAATGGTTTCATCCTGAATAAAACCAGCTCTGGCTCCCACCTCCTCAGCAGACGTTGGAAAAGATCATCCCTGGCAGCCCTCAGCATTCCAGGATTTTAGGATCCCACCTTTACAAACTGCTGTTCTGCATTTCCCTTTGGAAACCTCTTCTCTTTGAAGGAGCACCCACACAGAAAAGTGGCTGGATCCAGATGGAAAAGGGAAATTTTGGGTGCCACTTGTGGCTCTCTAGAAGTGATCCCAATGCCCAGGGTGTGTGAGATTTACAGAGAATTCATCCAAATAATAATTGGATGATAATTCCCTGCTGGGAATCACTGCCAGGATGATGGGAGGAGACTCCTGGGAGAGCTCAGAGTCCATCCCAGAGCCTGGAGGGGGCTCTGAAAAGGAGGGAGAGGAGTTTTGTGCATGGGCAGAGAGTGCCAGGACTCAGGGAATGGCTGTAAATGGAAGGAGGGCAGGGCTGGAGGGGATTTTGGGCAGGAATTGTTCCTGGCAGGGTGGGCAGGGCTGGGATGGAATTCCATCCCTGCATCCCTGGCAGTGCCCAAGGCCAGGCTGGACACTGGGGACAGTGGGAGGTGTCCCTGCCTGTGGGACATGGAAATGATGCTGAAAATCCCTCCCAGCCCAGTTCTGGGATTCTCTGAAGGGCCTTTAACAGCAGCATGGATTTTTTGAACCTTTTCTAGGAGCTGAACTGTGCTGGGTTGAGCCTTTGTAAGTAAAGTAATGATGCATTTATTGATGTGGTTCGAGTGGGGAAATGCAGGACTTGCCATAAAAAGCAGCTTTTCCTTCTCTGATGAGGTAGACAGGAGACATTGCTCATCTGCTGATGACTGACAAGTCTTAATTTATTGATTATCAGGCACACTTTTATAATCACAGTAATAAGGCTCATACATATTGCAAAAATAGAGCTCACTATTGGTCAGCTATAAAAAGTCAATCCCACCTTTCTCAAGATGTTTGTGGCTTCTTTTTTACCTCCTGTTATCACATAATTTATTAAACAGCTTCTTGCTCAAAGGAACCATGTCCTTGAATCAGGCAGCTGTTGCTTTCTCAGATGTATTTCTCACATCTCTTTTCCCATGGACTGTCTCAATAAAAAACTGTCCACACTTCTCAACAGCCCAACCCTCCCCAAAACTGTGCCAGTGCCTTCCCTGGAAGGCTGTGGGAGCCTGGATGGCTCCACGTGCTGCCAAGGCATGGAAAGTTCTTGCTGAATGCCTGTCCCACACCATCCCAGAGGGATTACCATGGGCTGCACCTGCTTTTTCATCTGCTGGGTGAATTCTGCCTGCTGAGCCAGCAGGAGCTGCTGGGACGTGCAGGAATGCTGGGCTGGGAGCTGCCCCTGCACCACTGCCCTGTCATTGACCTGGGTCAGAATTTCCATTCTGCTGCCCTGTGAGAGGAGAGACCCCAGAGCTCAGCTCCTGGACAGGGGAGGGTTGCTCAGCACATTGCTTCTCTTGGGTGGGGTTTAATTAGGGTTTTAATATAATGTGGATTTTTTAGTGTGAAGAGTAAAGAGCTGGGGGTCTTTCAGGCTTTCCTGGTGGGTATGGCTGCCCTGTGTTCTTCTGGAAGATTCCCTGAGGAAACAGCCTCAGGCTGGGCCAGGGCAGGCTCAGCTTGGCCAGCAGCAGGAATTTGCCCATGGAAAGGGAGCTCAGGCTGTGGAAACCCAGGGCACACAGGGAATATTTCTGTGTCTGCTCTGGGGTGCCCTGACCCCCAGGGCAGCACTGACTCTGACCCTCATCCATGGAGAAAGTTTCCCAGACTTCAAGATAGACCAGAATCCACAAAAGTGTGAAATAGACTTTTATAGAGAGCAGTGTAGGTGCATCACTGGTGAGAAATTGAGGTTTTGGGGTTTTTAGTGTGTTGTGGATGGAAGCAAGATGGAGGGCACAGGGTGTTGTCCTGGGTTTGCTCTTCATGCTGCTTCTTCCTCCTTCTCCATGGGTTTGGGTGGCATTTTGTAATTGGGCAGGAAAGTCCCCATTGCAGCTCTTTGGGATCAGTTATTGGGTTAAAAGGGAAAATAATCCAGGTGTCAGCTCTTCATTGGATAGTTCAGTCTTAAAAGTCCTTGTACCAAGAGATTGTTGGGCATTTTGTGCCTTCTAATGAAAAGCTGCAGAACTCACAGCAGTGAGACTGTTTTACTGATAACAAATAATAAACACCTGAGTGTGAACATGAATTACTGTCCCAAGTGCCTTCAATCCAGACACAGAGAAACCAACGACTGGGACCCCCACAGCAGCCCTTGGCAGGCTCAGCTTGGCCAGCAGCAGGAATTTGCCCATGGAAAGGGAGCTCAGGCCTTGGCAGGGGCTGCCCAGGGAGCTTTGCAGTGCCCATCCCTGCAGGTGTCCCCTGCAGGTGGCACTGAGTGCTCTGGGCTGGGGACAAGGTGCCCATGGGGCACAGCTGGCACTGCATGGGCTGGCAGGGCTGTGCCAGCCTCGGGGATTTGGGGGTTCTGGAATCCAACAAACCCAGGATGGGACACCTTGGGCTGTGCCTTGTTCAGCCAGAGCTGCCTTTCACAGACTGGAAATGCAGTTAAAATTCAGATTTTCCCCGGCAGATTTTTCCTCTCTGACAAGAAGCAAACTCCTTCCCAGTGTCCTTGACCACACGTGCCCCATTTGCCTCCAGGACTGTCCCTGTCCTGCCAGGCAGCAGCTCTGACCCTCAGTGTGACAACAGGAGGATCCTGCAATTCCCTCCCCCAGGAATTCTGTTCCTGTGTGAGCTCCTCACGCCCTCCACCTGCTCTCAGGGGTCACACACAGCCTCTCAAATTCACATTTCAGAAATGGCTGGGCTGGGCAGAACTTTCCTGGCAGCTTCTTGAGTTCCCTGCTTGTTCCTGCAGCTCAGGAGGAGCAGCTGAGGAAATGCTGGAATGGGAGAGATGACTCCAGAAGGGGCTGGAGGAGGAGCAGGAGGGAAGGGCTAATTGAACACTGATTAATTGTCCACCAAAGCTCACAGTGATGCTTTCCCTTGGCAAACATCAGGCTCCAGAAAAAATCTGTCTCAAGAGCTGCAGGGTGAGCAGAGACACTCAGCTGAGGGGGACAAAGAGGCCAGGAAGGACAAACCCCTGAGCACTGTGGGGTGGCACAGGCACAACCCCACCATGGCTCAGCTCCCTGGCACGGGGAGAGCTCTCAGAGCCCTTTACCAGAGCACTTTGGACACGAAATCCTGCTGGAAATCCCCAGGGCAGCAGGGTTGTGTGGGTTCTGGGAAATCCTTTCTGCTGGCAGGGAGCAGGGATGGTGTGAGTGGGCAGCACTGCCAGCCTGTCCTTGGCACTGAGCACCTGCATTGGTCCTGCTGAGTGCCCAGGGCAGCTCCAGCACGGCCCAACCTCCCTGCTGGGCACCAGGACAGGCACACAGGGGCTGGGATTGCTCCATCCCCACGGGATAACAGCTCCCTGCATCCCAGGGATGCTCCAGGGAGAGGCCACCTCCTGCCCAGGGAGGTTTGGTGCCATCTGCCACCACAAACCCCAGTGCTGGCACTGCAGAACCCTGGATCCTGCCTCTGGGAATGCCAGGCTCCTGCTGATCCCAGCCTGGCTGCCACCAGGGCTCTGCCCTCTGCAGCTGCTGCTTCCTTTGCTTCCAAACAGCTCCGTTTCCCATGGCATGGGTGGCTGCCAGAGGGAGCAGCAAACCCTGCACCAGAAATCCCTCAAACCCTGCACCAGCAATCCCTGAAACCCTGCACCAGCAATCCCTGAAACCCTGCACCAGCAATCCCTCAGATCCTGCACCAGCAATCCCTCAAACCCTGAACCAGCAATCCTCAAATCCTGCACCATCAATCCCTCAGATTCTGCACTACCAATCCCTGAAACCCTGAACCACCAATCCTCAAATCCTGCACCAGCAATCCCTCAAACCCTGCACCAGAAATCCCTGAAACCCTGAACCACCAGTCCCTCAGATCCTGCACCATCAATCCCTCAGATTCTGCACTACCAATCCCTCAAACCCTGCACACCAATCCCTGAAATCCTGCACCAGCAATCCCTCAAATCCTGAACCACCAATCCTCAAACCCTGCACCAGCAATCCCTGAAATCCTGCACCACCAATTCCTCAAACCCTGCACCACCAATTCCTCAAACCCTGCACCAGCAATCCCTGAAATCCTGCACCAGCAATCCCTCAAATCCTGCACTACCAATCCCTCAAACCCTGAACCACCAATTCCTCAAACCCTGCACCACCAATCCCTGAAATCCTGCACCAGCAATCCCTCAGATCCTGCACCAGCAAAGCAGCTCCACTCAGAGGGACTGGGACAGACACCATGGGGAGAGATCCCACTGCAGGGAACCTCAGCATCAGGCCAGGGACAGTAATGGAATCATGGAATTATCTGGGTTGGGAAGGACCTCAAATCCCACCCAGAGCCACCCCTGCCATGGCAGGGACACCTCCCACTGTCCCCAGTGTCCAGCCTGGCCTTGGGCACTGCCAGGGATCCAGGGATGGAATTCCATCCCAGCCCTGCCCACCCTCACAGGGAGGAAATTGTTCCCAATATCTGATCTAAACCTGTAATTTTTCAGTGTGCAGCCATTCCCTGGGTGCTGTCCCTGCATCCCCTGGCAATTGTCTCTCTCCAGCTTTCCTGGGGCTCCTGCAGGCCCTGCAAGGCCACCCTGAGCTCAGCCCAAAGCTTCTCCTGTGCAGGTGAACAATGCCAGCTGTGCCAGCCTTTCCTCCCAGCACAGCTGCTCCATCCCTCTGCTCATCCTGGAGCCTCCTCTGGGCTCTCTGCAGCAGCTCCAGCTCCTCCCTGGGCTGGGGCAGCCCCAGGAACGGGGCAGGATCCCTGTTTGGAGTCCCTGGGTTCCAACCCAACACACTCACTGGGTTCCTGCCTCAGTTTATTGTGTATCATCAATCAAAGTGAAATGCCAGGGGAATTTTCTCTGGGAGACAGAACAGAAGCCTTTTGTGCTGGGTTTGCTTTGGGTGGAGCTGGGGAGGAAGCAATCCTCCTCCTCCTCCTCCTCCTCCTCCTTTTGAAGTGCAGAAAACTCCCCAGTTATTTGCACTGACTTTGCCCTGAGTGCATTTCCTTTGTTGGCCAGTGGCTGTTTGGGGCATGGAGGGAAATCCTGGCACACCTTGAAAGGAAAAGCAGCCCTGGCTGGACACACCTGGCCAGGGGAGGCTGCTGGAGGCCTGGCCCAGGCACCCCAGGCTGGGTCTGTGCTCTGCAGGTGCTTTGGGAGCTCACAGAGGTGCAGATTGGTGTCATAATTGGAAATTACAGGATATTTGTCCCTGGAACAGGGGTCAGGCTTGGGATGAGCTGCCCAGGGAGGTGCTGGAGTCTCTGGGAGTGTTTAGGATGTGGCCCTTGGGGTGATGCTGCTGCTGCTGCTGGGGGATTTTGAAGGTCTCTTCCAACCCTGATGATCCTTTAACCCTGTAAAAGCCACATTTGCAGATAATTTGTTTGTAAAAGTTCTTAAGCCCAGTTCTTAAAAAAACCCAACCCCAAACCCAACCCATTCTGTGATCCAAACCCACTGGAGAACTTGGTTGTTGCAGCTTTAATTAGGCTGCAGTGTTGATGCCCTGATTATTTCAGGTTTGGTTTTGGTGTTTTGGGCAGTTTTGTGTCCTGGCTCATTGGCTGGTGGGATGAGCAGCCCCCAGATCCTGGATGGACACCCCTGCAAGGCTTGGACAGGATTGGATAACCTGGAAGGGCTGGAATGGGATGGGATTTAAGGTCCCTCTCACACCAAACGTGAATTTTTGGGTGAGATTCAAAAGGAAAAAAAATCCCATGGAACGTTTTTCTGTTGTGTGAGGAAAAAAAAGGAGTAAATTTTGAATTTCAAGTGCAGTAGAGCAAACAAAGGCTTTGTTTTCCAGCCCCTGCTTTGCCCTAGAATGCTCCACTTTGGGGGTCACCTCTCTTTGACTCTTCCCAAGAGGTTCCCTCATCCCCCACAATTAAATCTCGGCTGTCAACGTGTTTAATTAATTTTCCACCAGGAGCTTTATTACATTTAGTGAAGGATGGGAAGCATTGAGGATGTTCAAGCTCAGTTTTGCTTGGGTGGAGGAGAATTCCAAACAAACCCCAGCATCAAGGCAAAGGATTCAAGTGTTCCCCCAGCTCCCAGTCCCCATCATTCCCAGTGCTCCCCACTGCCCAGAGCACTCCTGTGATGCTCCTAAATGGACAAAAATCCCATTTATTTCTTTCAATTTGGGTTAAAAGGTGATGCCATGCTGAGTTTTTTGATGGAGATGCAGCTGGTCACCACACCAGGATAAAAAACATCCCCTTGGTGAGATCTGCTGGAAAATATTTGGATGGACAAAGTGCTGCATTGCTGGGCCTTGATTGATGGATGGTGTTTGGAAACAAAACTTTCCAAACAAAAGGAATAATGTGCTATATCTGGCTGAGGGGTTGATCAACAGGAATTCACTTTTTCCATTTCCTTGTGTGGAACAAACAGAGGAGGCTTAAAATTAGTAAATCATTTAGTCATGGCATTAGGAATGGCATGGTGGGGTAATCACAGAGTTATGGAATGGCTGAGCTGGAGGGGACATTAATGATCACCCAGTGCCACCCCTGCCATGGCAGGGACACCTCTCCCTGTCCCAGCTGCTCCAGCCCCAGTGTCCAGGGACAATAATGGAATCATGGAATTATTTGAGTTGGGAAGGACCTCAAAGCCCACCCAGTGCCACCCCTGCCTGGAACTGAACATTCCAGGGATCCAGCTGCTCTGTGCCAGGGCCTGCCCACCATCACAATTCCAATTTCTAATCCAAAACTACTCTCAGCTTGGCCAGCAGCAGGAATTTGCCCATGGAAAGGGAGCTCAGGCCTTGGCAGGGGCTGCCCAGGGAGCTTTGCAGTGCCCATCCCTGCAGGTGTCCCCTGCAGGTGGCACTGAGTGCTCTGGGCTGGGGACAAGGTGCCCATGGGGCACAGCTGGCACTGCATGGGCTGTGCCAGCCCCAGGGATTTGGGATTTCTCCAAAATCCAATGGGTTTGTAGCAGTTTGGGATTTCCATGACAGAACTGCTCTCCCACAGTAAATCTGGGTGCTCCAAGGTGTCTCTGTGTGCATCTGGAGCTGTTTACACCCTCAGCCTCTCCTTACCTGCACCCTGCTCTCTGAGGATGTTTCCCTCTCAGTCAGGAGGCAGCAGAGCTTTGGGGATTTCTAGAAGGAGGGAACCAGAGTGGTTCATTAAAACATCTCAGAAATGAAGTCCAGCTCTTGTGGTTAAGGTCAGCTCATCCCTTGCTTGTGCTGCTGTTATCCCTGGATTGTGACTGGGGCAACAAACCCAGGATGGGCAACACCAGAGGATTTTCAGCCCTGACTGAGATCCAGAGCAGGATTCAGCCTTTCCTGCTGGCCAGGGAAGAATGAGAGCCCTGAGTTCAGCACTGGCAGCAGGAGGAATGTGTGGCAGCCTGGCCTGAGGAGGGAGAGTTTCACTCCCTGCCTGACCCATTGTTTGGAGTGGGAGGGAATTCAGAAAAACTGGGATGACTTGTTTGCCCAGGAGGAAGAGAAATGCCTGAAGTAAGGAAAATATGGGATGTGAGAGGAAAAAGGCCCTGTGAGGATAAATGTGCTCCTGAGAGGTGCAGGGGAAGGGCAGGAGCAGAGCAGGAAGGGCCTGGGTGAGGGTCAGGGCTGGGGAATGGGGTGGGAGGGATTTGGGGGCTGTGCCTGCTCCTGTCCATCCATGTGGGCACAGAATCCTGCAATGGGTTGGGAGGGACCCCACAGCCCACCCAGTGCCACCCCTGCCATGGCAGGGACACCTCCCACTGTCCCCAGTGTCCAGCCTGGCCTTGGGCACTGCCAGGGATGCAGGGATGGAATTCCACCCCAGCCCTGCCCACCCTGCCAGGGAACAATTTCCCCCTGATACCAAATTCCCTCTCCTGTCACTCCATCTCCTTCTCCTGTCCCTCTCCAGCCCTCCTGAAGCCCCTTCAGGAACTGCAAATCTTCTGTAAATTCCCCCTGGAGCTCTGATGATCCACAACATTTCCAGTAGAGCCCTAAACCCCAGCCCCTCCCTATCCTGTCCATTTTTTTGTCCATTTTTTTTCTCTTCAGACATAAAAGCAAGAAAGGAAAACACATTTATCAGTCATGCAAGGTGCAGCAGAAAGCTCAGGAGAAGGAAGGAGCTCTGAAGTTCAGAGAGCTCCCAAAGGCTGTGGCTGCCCCATTCCTGAAGTGTCCCAGGCCAGGCTGGGTGGGCTGGGAGCAGCCTGGGCCGGTGGGAGGTGTCCCTGTGCATGGCAGGGGGGCATGAGATGAGTTTTGAGGTGAAAAGTTCCAATTTGAGCAGTGCCAGGGGGTGGGCAGGGGCAGGGGCAGCCTTGGGCACTTCGGGGAGCTGTGTCTGTGTCTGTGTGTGTCTGTCCTTCCTCAGACACCGATCAGATGATCACCCAAAATCAATTTATTATCACCAGTTTGGCAGATAATCACTCCAAAATCAATTTATTATCACCAATTTGGCAGATGATCACTCCAAAATCAATTTATTATCACTAATTTGGCAGATGATCACTCCAAAATCAATTTATCATCACCAGTTAATCACTCCAAAATCAATTTATTATCACCAATTTGGCAGATAATCACTCCAAAATCAATTTATTATCACCAGTTTGGCAGATAATCACCCAAAATCAATTTATCATCACCAGTTTGGCAGATGATCACTCCAAAATCAATTTATCATCACCAGTTTGGCAGATGATCACTCCAAAATCAGTTTATTATCACAAATTTGGCAGATGATCACCCAAAATCAATTTATTATCACCAATTTGGCAGATAATCACTCCAAAATCAATTTATTATCACCAGTTTGGGCAGATGATCACTCCAAAATCAATTTATTATCACCAGTTAATCACTCCAAAATCAATTTATTATCACCAGTTTGGCAGATAATCACCCCAAAATCAATTTATTATCACCAGTTTGGCAGATGATCACCCAAAATCAATTTATTATCACCAATTTGGCAGTTGATCACTCCAAAATCAATTTATTATCACCAGTTAATCACTCCAAAATCAATTTATTATCACCAATTTGGCAGATAATCACCCCAAAATCAATTTATTATCACCAGTTTGGCAGATAATCACTCCAAAATCAATTTATTATCACCAGTTTGGCAGATAATCACCCAAAATCAATTTATTATCACCAGTTAATCACTCCAAAATCAATTTATCATCACCACCATCATTCCTGCCCCTGTCCCCCCTCAGCTCTGTCAGTTTTTAGAGCAGCAGGGGCTGAGGAGGAGCAGCCTGGGCCCAGCCCTGCAGGGTTTCTCCAGCCTTGGTGCTCCTGGGCAGCTCCACGGTGCTGACCTGGGCAGGGCAGAGAAAATTCCAGAATTTTCCTGGAAGGAGGGCTCGGTGCTGCTCCAGGGAAGGATTTCAGTGCTGAGGGGGTTTGCACAAGCTCAGCCCACACAGAGGCCACACAAACCCTGCCCTGAGCCCCTGTGCAGGCCAGGAATGGCCCTGGAATTCCAAATGGGAATCCTGAATCCTGGCAGGGACCTTGCAGCCCACCCAGTGCCACCCCACCGTGGTGGGCACCCTCCAAAAGTCCAGCAGAAGCTGTGGCTGTCCCACCCCTGCAGTGTCCAAGGCCAGGCTGGAGCGAGCTGGGATAGTGGAAATCCTACCCATGGAATTGGATGGTCCCTAAATCCCTCCCAAACCAAACCATTCCCAGTTCCATGGCCTGGCTCCCCTGCTGCTGCTGCTGTTCAGGAAGGGATTTGGGGAGCAATTCCAACAGTTCTGGCTCTGCCTGGAGACCATGAATGAGGTTTGACTGACTCACACCAAACTTGGGATGAATTTGCTCCTCCTCAAATGGTTAAATCCTCAAATGGTTAAATGCTAAAATGGTTAAATCCTAAAATGGTTAAATCCTAAAATGGTTGAATCCTCAAATGGTTAAATCCTAAAATGGTTAAACCCTAAAATGGTTAAATCCTAAAATGGTTGAATCCTCAAATGGTTAAATCCTAAAATGGTTAAACCCTAAAATGGTTGAATCCTAAAATGGTTAAATCCTCAAATGGTTAAATCCTAAAATGGTTAAATGCTAAAATGGTTGAATCCTAAAATGGTTAAATCCTAAAATGGTTGAATTCTAAAATGGTTAAATCCTAAAATGGTTGAATCCTAAAACGGTTGAATCCTAAAACGGTTGAATCCTAAAACGGTTGAATCCTAAAATGGTTAAATCCTCAAATGGTTGAATCCTCAAATGGTTAAACCCTAAAATGGTTAAATCCTAAAATGGTTGAATCCTAAAATGGTTGAATCCTAAAATAGTTAAATCCTCAAATGGTTAAATCCTAAAATGGTTAAATCCTAAAATGGTTAAATCCTAAAATGGTTGAATCCTCAAATGGTTAAACCCTAAAATGGTTAAACCCTAAAATGGTTAAATCCTAAAATGGTTAAACCCTAAAATGGTTGAATCCATGGAAAATGGGGTCAGGAGGGACGAGCAGCCCAGGACAGAGCAGATCTGTTCTTACCCAGATGCACAGCAGCTCTGCAGGGTGCAGCTGCACATCCCGGGGAGCTCCTGCCCCTCTCACTCACCGGGAACCCCTGGAGCAGGAGCTGCCAGGGTGTGGGAAGGGTGGGAATGGGGAATCAGCTGCTGCTGCCCCGGCCGTGTGTGCCCAGGGCAGAACCTGCCCAGCAGGAGGACACACAGGGGCTGCCTGCAGAGAAAAGCTTATCTGGGCCTCACACCAGAACACAGGCACTTGTAAAGAAGAGGAAATGAGATAAAGAAATTACTCAGGGCTGCTGCTGCTGCCTCTGAAAAACTTCCTTGATAAGGGAGGCAAGGCTGGGGCTCACGTGCTGAGGGTGGTGTGGGCAGAGAGCTTCAGCCCAGGTAGCACAAAATCCTTGCCCAGTTTGGCTTCTCAGGACAGGAGGCCCCCCTGGCCCTGGGATTTGGCTCTTTTCCTGAATTTGAGGTGTTTTTGAGGTCATTCCTTGTGCATGGGGGACCCTCCTCTCCTCACATTCCTCAGTGAATTTGGTGCAAATTTCTGGGAGCTTGGAGGGGATCATTGGACAAATCCTTTCTCCTGCACCATGGGGGAATCTGGGATCTTTCATTCTCCTGGCAATGCCACCATGGAAATTGGTTTCCGAGCATAAAACATCCCTGTTTCTCAGTGTGCTGGCAGGAATTTGCCCATGGAAAGGGAGCTCAGGCCTTGGCAGGGGCTGCCCAGGGAGCTTTGCAGTGCCCATCCCTGCAGGTGTCCCCTGCAGGTGGCACTGAGTGCTCTGGGCTGGGGACAAGGTGCCCATGGGGCACAGCTGGCACTGCATGGGCTGGCAGGGCTGTGCCAGCCCCGGGGATTTGGGGATTCTGGGATCTGCTGATAAAAAAGGGGGGTACAAAATGCCCTCTGAGGTGGTTGGATTCTGTGGAGGAAAATCCAAAGGTCCAATGATATTTTTGCTGAAGGATCAAAGGAGATCAAACAGGTCAGGTTTTCAGTATGAACTTTAAATGCTGGGAGGATGAACCAACCCCAGGGATGTGATTGGGGCTGGGCCAGCAGGAGGTGTCCCTGCCATGGCAGGGCTGGGACAAAATCATCTTGAAGGTCCCTTCCAACCCAACCCATCCTGGGGTTCTGTTTGCTCCTGGGATGTCTGTTTGAGTTTGGGATCCAGGGTCTCACCTTCCTCCCTCTACCTTGATCCCAGAGAGTTCTGTTCAGCCTGTGGGAGCTGATAACCCCCATAACCTCTCAGGGGATCCCAGAATCCCAGACTGGGTTGGGTTTGGACCTTAAATCCCACCCAGAGCCACCCCTGCCATGGCAGGGACACCTCCCACTGTCCCAGGCTGCTCCAGCCCCAGTGTCCAACCTGGAACTGAACATTCCAGGGATGCAGGGGCAGCCCCAGCTGCTCTGGGCACCCTGTGCCAGTGGGGATATCTTGTGGCTCAGGGGAGGAACCTTCTCAGGGCCCCTGGGAACAATAAACTCCAATTTTGGTCAGCACTAATCCAAATTTCCTCTTTCTGGTCACTGAATGTGTCAGTGGTGATTGGTGGTGCCCCATCTGAACCATCCTCACCAAAACCAACTCTCCAGTCCCTGTGCCTCAGCTGAGGGCTCAGAGCTCCTCTGCTGGACAGGAATTCCTGCATTAAATTCCTGAATTTAATGGGATTCAATAGCTCTGGGGGTCAGAAGCCTCCCCATCCAGCCCCTCCAAAGCTGCAGCCATCAGCACATTTTTAATTTAACACTGTTTTTTTTTGTTCCTCCACTCTAAACTGCATTTCAGTGGCAGGCTGCAGAGTGCAGGCAGCTTTCCCAGCTGCAGGAAATGCCCCAGCTCCAGTGCATTTCCTGCATCCCTGAGCTGTGGCCTCGCTGCTGCTGCTGAGGGAAGCTCTGGATCCTGGCAGAGATCATGCCAAGGGGGGAACCAGGTGCTCCAAACCCTTTTTTTTAGGGCTTTGGGGTTGCAATTAATTAATTAATTGATTGTATTAATGCTGGGATAGCAGCAGGTGAATTATATCCCCCTCTTGGCCATCCTTTGTAGGATTTTTTGTCCTTGGAAAACCTCAATCCAAAATGATCTCCGCAGGGTTTGGGCTGAGCTGGAGGTGCCAGATCCCAAAGGGGCTGGCCCAGGACACAACTGGGGTGGGGATGGAGCTGGAGAAGGGCCTGGCCACCTCCTGTCCCCTGGGCTGGGCCACCTCCTGTCCCCTGGGCTGGGCCAAGGGAGCAGAGCTGGGCCCAGCTCGGGGCAATGTGGGCCCAGAAACCAGATTATTTCTGAATGAATTCTGAATTCTTGAATGAATTCTGAGTTATTGAATTAATTCTGAATTCTTGAATGAATTCTGAATTATTTCTCCCCCTCTCCTGCTCAGGAGCCCAGAGAACTCTTCCAGGGAGGGTTTGTACAGCTCTGCTCCTTCCCCCTGGTTTTCAGGAGTTACCATGCCACAGATAAAGACTTGGATAGAAACATTTCAGACCTCATTTATTCCTGTACAAGGGCCACAGCAAAAGCTTTTTCAAGGAAAAGGGAAAATTCATTGAAAGAATAAAGTGTATTTAAACTTTAAAGTTAAATTCACTTTAAAGTGTATTTAAAATTTAAAGTGTCTACTCCCCATTCTTATTTCATATTTCTTTCCTCAAAACAAAAATGAGGCTGATTTAAAACCCAAAGGCTTCCAGGACTTTTCAGTTTCAAGAGATCTGCAAGACCCTGTGCTGGGAAATGTCCTTTGTCACCTTGCAGAGAAAACGTCCTGAGGGATCCCATCACTCCACAGCTCGTCATTGACCTGGGCAGAATGAAACCTGTGCCCACTGACAGATCCAGGAGGGCAAAGAGGATTCCTACACCGAGCTGGAGCTCTTTAAAAATATATTTAATAATAATCTCCCAGTCACAGGCGCTCTCAGGTGCCCCCAAAGTCAAATAGAAGTTACAGATTTGCTTCTGGAACAATGGATCTGCTCTGGTGGAGACACAGCCCTGCCTGGGCTGGAGGTGACACTGCTGGGACTGGGAGGGGACTGGGGCACACAGAGATCTCAGAGAATGGATTAAAAATGGCCTAAAAGGTTTGGAAAGGACCTTAAAGATCATCCCCAGCCATGGCAGGGACACCTCCCACTGTCCCAGGTGCTCCCAGCCCCAGTGTCCAACGTGGAACTGAACATTCCAGGGATGCAGGGATGGAATTCCATCCCAGCCCTGCCCACCCTGCCAGGGAACAATTCCTCATTGCCCAGATCCCACCCAGCCCTGCCCTCTGGCACTGCAGCCATTCCCTGGCTCCTGTCCCTCCAGCCCTTGGGAATTTTTCTCTCTCCAGGTTCCCTGCCCTGGCACGGCCACCTCTGCCATCCCCAACCCTTTGCCACCCCAGAGCCTCTGCTGTGAAAAACATCAATCACTCGTTTTTAAAATTGTGAAAGTTTAATAGTAATGAAATGGTTATAAAAATAGCAATATAATCAGAGTAATAATAATCTGGACAATTTGGATTAGGACAATATGAGACAATAAAAACAAAGAATTATGGACAGTCCAGGTACCTTTTCTGGGCAGCATAAGCCCAAAAAAGGACACAGTTAACAGAGGATTAACCCTTAAAAACAATAACCTGTTGCATATTCACACAGCTCATCCATGATGCAGAAATTCCATTCAAACACAGGATTCTGGCTGGGCAGTGTCAGCTTCTTCCTCTGAATCCTGACAGCACCTTTGAGGCAGGAAGAAGTTAATTTGTTCTGATAATGGAGCAATAAATTCTCTTCCTCTGAAAGATTCAGGTGTCCTGTGGCTGCTATCTGGTGCAAGTACCTCATTCCTTAAAAAATATCCCACATAAATAGTTCCTATTTTAACTACAAAAGTTACCTTTTAACTACAAAACTGCATTTACCATCCTATGAAAATTAAAATGTTATAAATATAAATATATATATAATTATTAGATATATTTATAATTATATTATATATAATAATTGATTATATGAAATTATTATAAATTAACTATAATTTATAATAATATATATAATGAACTATTATATATAATAATATATATAATATAATATAATATAATATAATATAATATAATATATATTATATTATATTATATTATATATATTATATTATATAGTATATTATATATATATATTATATTATATTATATTATATTATATTATATTATATATAATATATAGAATTATATTTTTAATTCATTATTATATATAATATAATTAATACAATTTATATATAATAATAAATTATTATATAAAATATACAATATATATATTATATATTTATATATAATAATTAATAGTTATATTATATAATATATAATATATATATATAATATATTATATATTATATATAATATATAATATATTATATATATATTATATATTATATATCATGTATTATATATTATATATTATAGGCAATAATTATAAATAAAAATATAATTGTTAAAATGTTAATACAGCACTACTAATCAATACAACAAAATGCACGCAGTAAATTCTGCACAGAGCCATCAAACCTGCACTTTTCACATCTGCCATCCCAGACCCTTGCCCCATGCCCCACATCCCTTTCCCTGGCATTCAGGGAAGAGCCAGGCTGGCCAGGCAGTGACAGGATCAGATTTTGTCCCAGATTTCCCCCGTGAGGAGGAAGCAGGGCCTGCCTGTGCTGTCCCTGACCTCCCACACCCTCCTCCTCCTCTTCCTCCTCCTCCCTCGTGGATCTCTGCTGGACCCAGCTCACCGTTGCTGCCCTAACCCCATTTCTGAGCCTCCTGCATTGCTGATTTCACCCATTTATTTATTATTATTTATGGATTTATCCTTCCTACCAACAGCTTTTCCCGCTGATGCTCCTGGGCTGGGTTAAACTCTGGGCACCTTTCAGTCATTTGGGGAGTTCACACATTCAGCCACAACATTTCCTCACATCCCAGGGTTTTGGTGGCCGTGCTTGGCCTCAAACTCGTCTGGGGCAGGGAATTTCCTCCCCTGTGACTCCTCCTGAGCCTGGGCCACCCCTTCAGCTTCTCCCTCTTCTTTGGCCCCTCTGCTCCTTTGCCAGGCTTTAAAATTCACCCAGAAGAGGGAATTCCCTGGGGGCTGTGAAAGCAAGAGGCTCAGATCCTGCTCCAGGTTCCCAGGTGTCGCAGATATCTTTTATGAAAAATCATTTTTTTTAGGATTTTTTCCTCCTGAGAAGCTGAGAGGCCTCAGGAACAAAATGTAAACATTGATTATCTGCTGCTGTGGGATGGAACAGGTGGATCTGGGATTGGTCTCATGTGGTTGTTTTTAATTAATGGCCAATCACAGCCAGCTGTCTCAGACAGAGTCCAAGCCACAAGCTTTTGTTATCATTCTTTCTTTTTCTATTCTTAGCCAGCCTTTGATGAAATCCTTTCTTTTATTCTTTTAGTATGGTTTTAATGTAATATATATCATAAAATAATAAATCAAGCCTTTTGAAACATGGGGTCAAATCCTCATCTCTTCCCTCATTCTCAGACCCCTGTGAACACCAGCACACCCAGGGACAGGGGAGAACTGGGCTGCCCTGGAGGGGGAAACTGAGCAGGCAGAAATGCAGATTGCACCAGAGATTTGTGCCAGTGCAGGAAATGAATCCCACAGGCTGCTCCTTCACTGAGATGCAGCAACAGCTCAGGCAGGGGAAGCAGGGGCTGCATCCTCACCCTGAGGGAAAATGCAATAAGGCTCTGGGAAAGTGGGCAGCAAGGAAATGCTGAGGTATTTTCATCCATTTGTTTAAATTGATGTCTCCATCACCACCTCAATTCTTCTCTCCAGCTGCTGCCCAGGCAACGGCAGCTGGCAAAGAGTGTCAGGAAAGGAGGGGCCATTCCATCCCATCATCCCATCCCATTATCCCATCCCATCCCATCCATCCCATCCCATCCCATCCCATTGTCACATCCCACCCCATCCCAATCCCAATCCCAATCCAATCCCATCCCATCCCATCTATCCCAATCCTTCCCAACCCATCCCATCCCAATCTGAATGCGAATCTGAATCTAATCCCATCCCACCCATCTCATCAATCCCATCCCAACCCACCCCATCCAAATAAATTCCATCCCATCCCAACCCCAATCCCAATCTCAATCCAATCCATCCCAATCCCTCCCAACCCACCCAATCCCAATCTGAATCTGAATCCAATCCCATCCCATTTTATCCCACTCCATCCCAATCTCCATCTAATCCAACCCATCCATATCTCAATCCAACCCCATGCCACCCATCCCAACCCATCCCACCCCATAAATCCCATCCCATCCCAATCTCAATCCAATCCCATCCATCCCAAATTGAATATGAATCCAACCTCATCCCATTGATCCCATCCCAACCCATTCCATCCCATCCCATCCCACTGATCCCATCCCAACCAACCACATCCCATATCAATCCCAATCCCAATCCCAATCCCAATCCCAATCCCAATCCCAATCCCAATCCCAATCCCAGTCTCAATCCAATCCCATCCCATTATCCCATCCCACCCCATCTCATCCCATAAATCCCATCCCATCCCTGTTTACTGCAGCTGATGAGAGTCTGGGGACCACTGTCCCTGCCAGGGCCATGGGATGGGATGGACTGGGATGTGCCCTGGCCCAGGAATGCTGAGGGGATGTCACCCCATGGATGGGTGGGAATGCTGAGGGGATGTCACCCCATGGGATGGGTGGGAATGCTGAAGGGATGTCACCCCATGGATGGGTGGGAATGCTGAGGGGATGTCACCCCCTGGGATGGATGGGAATGCTGAGGGGATGTCACCCCATGGATGGGTGGGAATGCTGAGGGGATGTCACCCCCTGGGATGGATGGGAATGCTGAGGGGATGTCACCCCATGGATGGGTGGGAATGCTGAGGGGATGTCACCCCATGGATGGATGGGAATGCTGAGGGGATGTCACCCCATGGGATGGGAATGCTGAAGGGATGTCACCCCATGGATGGGTGGGAATGCTGAGGGGATGTCACCCCATGGATGGGTGGGAATGCTGAGGGGATGTCACCCCATGGAAGGGTAGGAATGCTGAGGGGATGTCACCCCATGGATGGGTGGGAATGCTGAGGGGATGTCACCCCATGGATGGGAATGCTGAAGGGATGTCACCCCATGGATGGGAATGCTGAGGGGATGTCACCCCATGGATGGCAATGCTGAAGGGATGTCACCCCATGGATGGGAATGCTGAGGGGATGTCACCCCATGGGTGGGTGGGAATGCTGAGGGGATGTCACCCCACAGCAGCAGCATCCTCTGCAGGAGCTCAGGTGGATCTTTCAACGCTGATAAATTCATTTTGTACCTCCCAGGTGGGCACTGGTGAGCCCCCAGTGTCTCAGTGGTGACCACAGAGCTTCTCTGTGGGAGGCAGAGAGTGAGATTTGGGGTGGGTTTTGAGGTTTAGGGGGTGGTTTTTGAGGTTTTGGGGTGGTTTTTGAGGTTTTGGGGGTGGTTTTTGAGGTTTTGGGATGTTTTTTGAGGTTTTGGGGGTGGTTTTTGAGGTTTTGGGGTTGGTTTTTGAGGTTTTGGGATGGTTTTTGAGGTTTTGGGGGTGGCTGCAGGAAGCCAGTGCTCCCTCCAGGGAAGTGTTTGAGGAGAGCCCTGAAATGATCCCCGCTTTCTCCTGCCAGCCCAAAATGTGCAATATTCCTGAAGATTGGAGCTCGAGGAGTGCCAGGGGCCAGGGCAGCACCCCTGGAATGTCCCAAACCCCGGAGCCCTCCTGGTGCAGCCTGAGCTCGGAGCTCCTGGGGGTGCAGCACCCAGGGAAGGGCTGGGGCTGTGCCAGGAGGGATTTAGGTTGGGTTTTAGGGCAAGGTTCTTGCCCAGAGGGTGCTGGCACTGCCCAGGCTGCCCAGGGAATGGGCACGGCCCCGAGGCTGCCACAGCTCCAGGAGCCTTTGGCCAGCGCTGCCAGGGATGCCCAGGCTGGTTTGGGGGGGTCTGGGGTGGCACTGGGGGATCCCTCTGGGTCATTCCCGCTCAGGAATTCCACGGTTCCCTCTCTCCCGTGCTGCTCTGGCCGCACATTCCCCATGCCAGGAGCTGCGGTGCCCCCTCAGCACCTCCCACCTGGGCACCTGCCTGGGCACGGCTCTGCTGCCCTCCCTCCTTCCTTCCTTCCCTCCTCCTCCTCCTCCTCCTCCTCCTCCTCCTCCTGCCAGCCCGGCTTTTCCCTGCTCTCCGTGCCAGGACGGGACAGTGACAGCGGGCTGGTGGCAGCAGCAGCCAGAGCCACCCCAGGGTGGCACCTCCTCCCTGCCCACACCTGGAGCCCCCCAGGTGTGTCCGGGCAGCCGGGACGGGAGCGGGGCTGGGGAAAATGGAAAATGGGAATTGAGCAGGATCCCGGAGCTCAGCAGGGCTGAGCCGATGGAGCAGCAGAGCCGGGGCTGCCCTGCCGGGGCTCGGTGGCTGCTCCAGCCCGGCCGGGTTCGCTCCCGAGGCTGCTGCAGCCCGGGATTCACCGCGATGGGTGGGATTGGGGAGAAGTGATGGAGTTCCACCCTGGAATAGCGGGATATCGGCGGGCTGGGTGCGAGAAAATGAATTTCTGCCTTGTGAGCAGAGACAAGTGGGGGTTTGGGGACAACTCAGTGCCCAGTGGGGTTGGATGGGATGGGTTGGGATGGGGTTGATGGGATGGGGTTGAATTCATCTTCAGCTTGGAACGGGATAATGGGATGGGATATCTATATGCTGTTATCGACATGCTGTGTACAAGAAATCTGAATTTCTGCCTTGTGAGCAGAGAAAAGTGGGGGTTTGGGGAGAACTCAGTGGGGTTGGGGACAATTCAGTGCCCAGTGAGGTTGGATGGGATTGATGGGATGGGGTTGAATTCATATTCAGCTTGGGATGGGATGGGATAATGGGATGGGATAATGGGATGGGATGGGATGAGATAATGGGATAATGGGATGGGATATCTATATGCTGTTATCTACATGGTATTGCAAGAAAACTGAATTTCTGCCTTGTGAGCAAAGTGGGGGTTTGGGGACAACTCAGTGCCCAGTGGGGTTAGATGGGATGGGTTGGGATGGGGTTGATGGGATGGGGTTGGATTCATATTCAGCTTGGAACGGGATAATGGGATGGGATATCTATATGCTGTTGCAAGAAAATATCTACACGCTATTGCAAGAAAACTGAATTTTTGGCTTGTGAGCAGAGAAAAGTGGGGATTTGGGGACAACTCGCTGGGGGTTTGGGGACAACTCACTGCCCAATGGGGTTGATGGGATGGGGTTGAATTCATATTCAGCTTGGGATGGGATGGGATAATGGGATGGGATGGGATAATGGGATGGGATAATGGGATGGGATATCTATATGCTGTTATCTACATGGTATTGCAAGAAAACTGAATTTCTGCCTTGTGAGCAGAGAAAAGTGGGGATTTGGGGACAACTCAGTGCCCAGTGGGGTTAGATGGGATGGGTTGGGATGGGGTTGATGGGATGGGGTTGGATTCATATTCAGCTTGGAACGGGATAATGGGATGGGATATCTATATGCTGTTGCAAGAAAATATCTACACGCTATTGCAAGAAAACTGAATTTTTGGCTTGTGAGCAGAGAAAAGTGGGGATTTGGGGACAACTTGCTGGGGGTTTGGGGACAACTCACTGCCCAATGGGGTTGATGGGATGGGGTTGAATTCATATTCAGCTTGGGATGGGATGGGATAATGGGATGGGATAATGGGATGGGATGGGATAATGGGATGCGATAATGGGATGGGATGGGATGAGATAATGGGATAATGGGATGGGATAATGGGATGGGATGGGATGAGATAATGGGATAATGGGATGGGATAATGGGATGGGATATCTATATGCTGTTATCTACATGTTATTGCAAGAAAACTGAATTTCTACCTTGTGAGCAGAGAAAAGTGGGGGTTTGGGGACAATTCACTGGGGATTTGGGGACAATTCAGTGGGATTTGGGGACAATTCAGTGGGGGTTTGGGGACAACTCAGTGGGATTTGGGGACAATTCCGTGCCCCCCACTGCACAGGTGCTGCTCTTTAATTAAAGCCACGCCAGGAGCTGCAGTGGTGCTGCCCAGGTGAGCAGGGAAGGATGGGCCAGGGCAGGCAGGGGAGGCTCCCCCAGCCAGGTGGGGGCTGCAGGAGGTGTTTGCAGAGCCCAGAGCTGCAGATCCCTCCCTCAGCAGCTCTCCCTCCCAGCTGGGGCAGGAGCAGTGCCCTGGATGCTGCCCTGGGTTGCCAAATTGCCGGCAGTGGGGTGAGGAAATGGGGCTCCCTTGTGCAATGGGCACGGTGTCACAGCCACTCATCGCTGAAGGAATGGCAGGGAAACGAGCCAGGGAGGTCACTGGATCCTCCATGGCACTGCAGGAGCACCAGGACGTTTGGGAGGCAGAAGGTCTGGGAGGTGGGTGATGAGCTGTGCTGGTTTTTGCTCGGAGAGCGGCACGGGGTTAATTTCTGTGTCATCAAACCACAGGAAATGGTGATAGAGCTGTGTTTTCTAAAGGTGAGCGTTCCTCCAAGCTGCCTGGGTTTCTGGGGCTGGCTGCTGATGATTTTGGCAGCAATAGGAGAGAGGGCTGGAGGTGTTTGCTTGGTGGAAATGGAAATAGGGGTGCAGTGATTGGGGAGAGCTGAGAAAACGCTGCTAAAATCTGTCACTGCACATCCAGCTCTGTTTGTGTGATAAAAACCACATTGAAACCTCAGCAGGGAGGAGGAATAGAGGCAGCCAAGAGTCAGTTTTTATGGAATCCTGGAATGGTTTGGGCTGGGAGGGACCTCAAAGCCCACCCAGTGCCACCCCTGGGATACCTCCCACTGTCCCAGGCTGCTTCAACCCCAATGTCCAACATGGCCTTGGGCACTGCCAGGGATCCAGGGATGGAATTCCATCCCAACCCCTCATTTCCATCACAGAGAAATGAGGGACTGGAATGGAAATCCACCAGTGTGCAGCCATTCCCTGTGTGCTGTCCCTGCATCCCCTGGCAATTGTCTCTCTCCAGCTTTCCTGGGGCTCCTGCAGGCCCTGCAAGGCCACCCTGAGCTCAGCCCAAAGCTTCTCCTGTGCAGGTGAACAATGCCAGCTGTGCCAGCCTTTCCTCCCAGCACAGCTGCTCCATCCCTCTGCCCATCCTGGAGCCTCCTCTGGGCTCTCTGCAGCAGCTCCCAGTGCTCGAGGACAAAATTCCTGTTGAGCTCCAAAGCTGAGTGTCACAGAGTTTAGGTGCATTCCAGGACAGAACGTTCCTTTTTCCCATTTAAACCCTGGTGGCACCAGCAGCCTCTGGCAGCACCTGGAGATCAGCCCAGGCAGGGCAGGAAGGGCTGGGCTGGAGCTGAAGGTGCCCACTGGGCTGGGTGCCCTCCACTGGGAGCAGGATCCAGGTTCAGGGAGCAGGATCCAGGGTGAGGGAGCAGGATCCAGGTTAAAGGAGCAGGATCCAGGCTATGGGAGCAGGATCCAGGTTAAAGGAGCAGGATCCAGGGTGAGGGAGCAGGATCCAGGTTAAAGGAGCAGGATCCAGGCTATGGGAGCAGGATCCAGGGTGAGGGAGCAGGATCCAGGCTATGGGAGCAGGATCCAGGGTGAGGGAGCAGGATCCAGGTTCAGGGAGCAGGATCCAGGTTCAGGGAGCAGGATCCAGGTTCAGGGAGCAGGATCCAGGGTGAGGGAGCAGGATCCAGGGTGAGGGAGCAGGATCCAGTCTGTGGGATCAGTTCCCAGGCTGTGGGATCATTATCCAGGCTGTAGGATCATTATCCAGGCTGTGGGATCATTATCCAGGCTGTGGGATCAGTTCCCAGGCTGTGGGATCATTATCCAGTTCTGGGATCAGGATCCAGGCTATGGGATCAGGATCCAGGCTGTAGGATCAGTATCCAGGCTGCAGGATCAGTTCCCAGTCTGTGGGATCAGTTCCCAGGCTGTGGGATCATTATCCAGGCTGTGGGATCAGGATCCAGGCTGTAGGATCAGTATCCAGCTCTGGGATCAGTTCCCAGGCTGTGGGATCATTATCCAGCCCTGGGATCGGATCAGGATCCAGCTCTGGGATCATTATCCAGGCTGTGGGATCATTATCCAGCCCTGGGATCAGGATCCAGCCCCTTTGGAGCACACAGAGCCTTGTGCTGTGCCCTTGTTGGGGGCAGCCTGTGCCAGTCAGGGGGTGCCAGTCAGCCCTGGTGCCCCCACAGCTCCATGAGGAGCTGGATCCAGCTGCCATTCCCTGTGTTTGGAGTCAAAGGCCACTCTGCAGCTCTGCTGTGACATTCCCATGGCCTCAGCTCCCACCCAGGGAGGCACCAGGAGCTCTCCAGAGCCTCCCTCGGCCTCTCCATCCCAGCTGGGCTCAGCACCCTGGGGTGGCTTTGGCAGCTCTAGCACCCCAGGGCTGCAGGATCAGGGCCAGGCCATGAAATCCCAGAATCCCAGACTGGTTTGGGATGGGAGGGAGCTCAGAGCCCACCCAGTGCCACCCTGGCCATGACAGGGACACCTCCCACTGTCCCCAGTGCCCAGCCCCAGTGTCCAACCTGGCCTGGGATGGAGCTACAAAAACCTGGAGAGAGAAAATTCCCAAGGCCTTGCAGGGACAGCACCCAGGGAATGGCTCCAGTGCCAGAGGGCAGGGCTGGATGGGATCTGGGCAATGAGGAATTGTTCCCTGGCAGGGTGGGCAGGGCTGGGATGGAATTCCATCCCTGGATCCCTGGCAGTGCCCAAGGCCAGGTTGGACACTGGGGCAGGAGCAGCCTGTGACAGTGGGAGGTGTCCCTGCCATGGCAGGGGTGGCACTGGATGGGCTGTGAGGTCCCTTCCATCCCAAACCATTCCATGATCCCACGAGAATTCCCCACCCTGTGCTGAATTTCTCAGCCTCACACCCGTGAGTGCTCAGATAAAGAGTTCACAGTGAAAATCAGCACGAGGGGTCATTAATTAACAATTAATTCCTGTGTGTGACCCCCTCCATGCCTGCAGGAGCTGTGCTCCCTTGGCTGTGGATACTCCTGTGAAATGTTCTCCTCCTGAGGGACGCTGGGGACAGGAGCAGAGCCCTGGCTCTGTCCCTGTTTCAGCAGCTCCTTGTGCAGATTTACTCCCCAGCAAGGCACAAACAAAGCCCAGCAAGGCTCCAGGTACCTGCTGTTCCTGCAGGGTCATTCCCAGCCCAGCTCCCTCCCACGCAGAGCTCCTGGAAAAGCTCCCTGAGCTGCCACCATGTCCTGCCACAGGTGTCACCCCTGCCCCGGGCTCCCTTTCAGCCTGCAGGGATTAGAAATGGCTCTGAAGAGCTTCCTCCTCCAAATCCCCACACAACAATGGCTGGGTGCTCTGGAGGAGGATTTGCTGAGCTGCTCCCGTGGATTTACAGCTGTGGGAAGCTCTGAGAGCCACCCTGGGGGTGCCAAGGTCACCTCGAGTGACAATGTCCCATTCAGGTGGTCCAGGCACATTGGGGTGTTCCTTTTGCAGGCTCTGGGCTGTCAGTCATAGATGAGGAAAGGCTGGCACAGCTGGCATTGTTCACCTGCACAGGAGAAGCTTTGGGCTGAGCTCAGGGTGGCCTTGCAGGGCCTGAAGGAGCCCCAGGAAAGCTGGAGAGAGACAATTGCCAGGGGATGCAGGGACAGCACACAGGGAATGGCTCCAGTGCCAGAGGGCAGGGCTGGGTGGGATCTGGGCAATGAGGAATTGTTCCCTGGCAGGGTGGGCAGGCCCTGGCACAGGGTGCCCAGAGCAGCTGGCATGCCCCTGCATCCCTGGCAGTGCCCAAGGCCAGGCTGGACACTGGGGACAGTGGGAGGTGTCCCTGCCATGGCAGGGGTGGGATGGGATGAGTTTTGAGGTCCCTCCCAACCCCAAAATGATTTTATGATTGGATGTTGCCTGGCTGCTGAGGATTTGGGGATGCAGAGCTGACAGGATTCCTCTCATGAAGGTGGATTGGAAAGGGAAAAGGACCCTTGAGCCTCCTGTGTGGGACTGGCAGAGCAGAGGCTGTGCCTGGGAGGCTTTGGCCTTCCAGAAGCTTCTGGGTGTCCCCATCTCCTGCTCCTGGAGCTGTGGCAGCCTCGGGGCCGTGCCCATTCCCTGGGCAGCCTGGGCAGTGCCAGCACCCTCTGGGCAAGAGCCTTGCCCTAAAACCCAACCTAAATCCCTCCAGGCCCAGCTCCAGCCAGGATCCTGGTGCTGTCCCAGAGCAGGGATCAGAGCTGTCCCCCTGGCTGGGACCCTCCTCCTGCTGGGGGGCTCAGGGAGGGAATCCTGAGCCCCAAACAGCAGCAGGGAGCTCGGGCTGAGATCTGTGCCAGCCCCACACCAGGACAGAGCAGCTCAGCAGCCCACGGGGATTTTGGAGGTGCTGCTGGGGATGGACTCAGCCCTGGCTGGGTTGCAGGTGGGAGATGAGAGGAGCTCTCAACACTGAACTGATGCCTTGTGCAGGCTGACCCAGAGCAGAGACTGGGCAGAGTTACAGAATAAAGTAGGGATTTATTAAAATATTAAAGATTAAATAAACAATAATTTAGTAATAAATTATTATGACATCATATATACAATAATATTATATATTATAAGAAATTTAATAATTTAACAATAAAATTTAATAATTTATAAAATAAATTTTAATGAATAATTTAATAAAGATTTATTTAATGGCCTCCATGGACCCACCTTGGATAGCACAAGAGCCCAGCCAGGGCTGCACCCAAGATGAACCAAAATGGCCCCAAAATGCACGGCCGGGCACGGGGTCTGTCCCTGGGATCAGTTCTGCTCCATTTGCATCTTGCAGTTCATTGTCCCATCCCAGCTTTAGCCCAGGCAGTCCCACCCTGCTTGTTTTTCTCTCTCCAATTCTCTGTTGTCTATACTTTTTGGGCCTGGAGCTTGTACCAGTTTTCCTTGGAGGATCTGGAAAAGGATTACTCTGTCTCCCTGCCCTGTGAAGAGAACTGACTCCCACTTGAAGCTCAGAGCTACACACTGAACAGCACAGAATCTGAAAAATATGAAAGCTAAAATTAAGGCATCACACCCAGGCTCTCAAACCCCTCACTGAGGAGGGGAACCAGCTGAAAGGGAGACAGAGGAAATCCCATATTTATCTGTTCATCTGATATCTTTATCTGGGGTTCATCCAAGAAGTTTTTTCTGTTCAAGAGAGAGGGGAAATGTGGGAAATGAATTTGTGGAGAAATCTCAAATCCTGACAGAAGGCTCACACAGTGTGCATCTGTGTGCAAACCTTGAGATCAGAAATGCTGACTTAGAAATGCCATGGAACAGGATGGACATTGCTGAGAGAGAAATGGAGCTGGAAACAAGTTTCAAAAGGTGGCCTTGCAAATAAGACTGGATAGTTTGGAGAAACAGAACTGTGAAAGATAAAATGTTGTAGGACCCATGAGGGGTAATTTTAGATGATTGGCTTTAAGGCTAAAGGTGATAGGCCAAGAAACATTTATAGTGTAGTGTAATTAGGAAATAGTTGGCTTCTGATTGTGAATTATAACATCTGTATTGTCTCACCCTTCTCATGAGACAGAAAATGGAATAAAGGTTTTTAAACACCTCTCAGTTACCCCATCTCTGGGTCAGAGAAGAGCTGAATCCAACATTTATCTGATGCCACCCCCTGCCTTTTATCCCTTTCCAGCCAAAGTAAGGAAGAATTGCCAAGGACAGAAATCCCAAATGCTGGCGCTGTCGAACACCACGGCCCTGAGCCTGCTCCTCTCCAAGCTGCTCCAGGAGTGCCTGGAACGCTCCAACAGCTCAGCTCCTCCCCAGGAGAGCAGTGCCAGCGACAGCCTGGCCATCATCTACGTGCTGCTGATGCTGGGGCTCTTTGGCTTCTTCAGCGTGGGGGTGATGGTGACCAACCTGCGGGCGCGGCGCCTCGAGGGGCCCCGCGACCCCTACAACACCTACATCGCCACGGACGCCTGGCACAGGAAGGACAGGGAGTACATCCAGGCCAAGCTCCTCGAGAGTTACAAGCTCTGCTGCGTCCTGGAGAACCAGCTGGCCGTGGAGCAGCCATCCAGGAAGATCCCTGAGGAGAAATCTTCCTAGGGAAGGGGGACGAGGACGGCGCGGTACAGGGACGATGTGAGTGGTGCCTGCTGTGGGCCAGGGGAGCTGCTGGTCCTTGTGCAGAGCCACAGGGGTGGCCAGGCTGTAGGAGCAGTGCTGGTGAAGCTGATGGATCTGGGAGATGCCAGTGCTGCCCCAGAGCCTGGCATGGGCATCGTGTGGGAATCACCGTGAGGCAACATCAGGAACCACACGGAGCACCACGGACTCATCAGCTTCACTCCTGAGCCAGGGCCTCATCCCTCACAGGGCAGGGATGGATGGGATCTTGGGAATGAATCTGCCCTGGCACAGGGTGCCCAGAGCAGCTGGGGCTGCCCCTGCATCCATGGCAGTGCCCAAGGCCAGGCTGGGCACTGGGGCTGGAGCAGTCTGGGACAGTGGGAGGTGTCCCTGCCATGGGAATGGGGTGGATTTGATCCCCCTTCCAACCCAACCCAACCCAACCCATTCCAGGATTCTCTGACTCTCCAAAAAGCAAATCTTGGTGTTGCTGGTGTGAAATTAGAGCCTAATTAGGGCCTAATTAGAACCAAACACAGAGCAGAGGTGTTAATTGCCAAGCATGGCTTAGACAATCGTTTTCCAGAAAGACCAAATTCTCCCAAGAAACAGTAGCTGAAAGATTTCATTTGCATTTTTGTCCAGATTAGAATAATGATTTTAGAAATTGTACAGTGCTGTGCTAACCTGCTTCCTTCAGAATCATGTCCCTCTTAGTGATAAAATATTAGGAAAAGATTCCTAACTTTTTGTCTGAAAATATTTCCATGGAAGAGCACAGACTTTGGAGGGACACTTTGTGATGGGTGTAGGCACTTGGGGACATGGTCAATGCTGGGTTAAGGGCTGGACTCAAAGATCTTGGAGGGCTTTTCCTCAGTGATTGCAGGATTCTGATTCCTAGCAGGTCTGCCAGACTGCTCTTGCTGTCAATTAAATTTCTTTGCTATGGATGGGACTTGATCCTAGCAGCAAAATCCACGTGCAAAGAGTGGGTCTGTGCCATGGAGGTGGGGAACACTCCCAAATTTCAATCCCAATTAATTACTGCACGAGCCCCAAGTGCCAGCCCCTGGCTGGGAAGGGAATTTCCACTGTGGGAAGAACAATTCCATAATTTTTGCTGTCTAATCACCCAAAGGTGCTGTCTGTGCTTATCTCAGATTCCATGAGCAGCTCCAGGTGCCCATCCAAGGATCCCCCACAAAATCCAGGAAGGTTTTCCTGCCCTTCCCTCCTTCTTTCCTCCTCCACAGGAGGGACAGGGCAGCCAAATTCAGCTGCTGTGGCACCAACATTCCCCTGCCTGTGAGAGGAGAAATCCACCTGCCCTGGGCATTGTGCTCCTTAAAAGAACAGCTCTGCCAGCTTGGAGTGAAGGAAGCAACACTCTGGGCAGGAGTGGGGGATTTATTTCTGCCCTGCAGACACAAATCCCATTTTTAGCTGCTGGGGAGGAAGGAGATTGGGGGAGGCTGGGGAGAGCAGCAGAGCAGCTGCTTCCAAGGCAAGGTGAGGGCAGAGGGCTTGGAGAGGGAGGCAATCCCAGCAGAGCCCATTTCCAGGCACTTCTTTAACACTGCACTTCCATCCAAGCAATATTCCAGCCCTGTCTGTGTTCCCAGAGCACTCAGGATTCTCAAAACTCAGGGTTGGTTTTTTAAAATGATATTTATATAGTGCCTACTCTTAAGCTGAGGACGAGATCCACGATTTTGGTGTCTGGAGCAGCTTGGGAAATCTCCAGCAACTTAATTATCCCAGATGCTTTTTCCTCTGGAGAAATGAAAACTCAAGCCCTGCTCTGGAAAATTGTTCATTTCTCAGCTTGGGCTCTGCTCTTTTGGGATCTCACAGTTTAGGACTTGCCCTGGGAGAGGATTTACAGAGCCAGAACCTTGGACTTGGCTTAAACTCACACCAAAAATTGCCTTTAATGACATGAAACCCTTTAATTAGTTAAAACCTTCAATTCATGAAAACATTTAATGGCATTAAACCCTCGGAGTGAAGCTCTCCCTCCAACCCAGGCATTTTCAGGGATTTTGGGTCATTTTCTTTTCATAGCTCCAGGGAGATTATTTGTGAGGAGGGTGATGCTCAGCATTAATTGCACCTCATTTTTTTTCCTTTTAGCAGCTCTGCCTTTTTATTTAACTGAAATTAAAAAAGAGAGGAGCCTTGCTGTGCCACCCTCACCCCTGGGTGCCTGTGGTGGATCCCACTGTGTCCTTGCCCCTTTCACTCCTGGAGTTCTCTCCCCTCTCTGTTTTTTTCACTTGTACAGAGCAATAAAATGTGAATTTCAAGCCCTGCTCGTGGCCTCAGACGTTGTTTTTTCCTGTTCCACAGGCTCAGGGCAGGGGGCAGATCCTCCCCAGCGGGCACCCACTCACCCGTCCCCTCTCTCCACCCGATTAACCAGGGCCAGGCACTGCTGGGGCCTCTCCCAGAGCACCCAGAGCTGCACAAACACCAAAATATCAGCGGGGAATTCCTCACCTGGAGTGGCTCCCGGGGTTTGCAGCCCCCAGGGCCATCCTGGCTCGGGTTCCAGCTGGGCACGGCTCCCTGCCCAGGGCAGCCAGGCCTGGGGGGCACCTCCAGCTCCATGGAGTGACAGAGGGCCTGCAAAAAGCCATGGGAGTGTTGGGGTGAGGGCAGAGGAAGCCATGGAGGTGTTCTGAGGGCTCTGGAAAGGCTGGGAGAGCTGGGAATGTCCAGGAGAAGGAGAAGGAGAAGTTCCAGGGAGAGCTCAGAGCCCCTGGCAGGGCCTGAAGGGGCTCCAGGACAGCCAGGTGCCAATTCCAGCTGGAAGGAAAGGTGAGGCCAACACTGAGGGAAGCCCATGCCAGGAATGACCCCAGGAGTTCATCTCCTGAGCCAGGGAGGCCAATCTGTGCAGCTCTGGGGCAGCTCTGACCTGCTGGGATTGAGGAGAAGCTCCAGGGAGAGCTCAGAGCCCCTGGCAGGGCCTGAAGAGGCTCCAGGAGAGCTGCAGAGGGACTGGGGACAAGGGATGGAGGGACAGCACCCAGGGAATGGCTTCAAAGTAGGATTAGATGGGATATTGGGAAGTGGGAATTGTTCCCTGGCAGGGTGGGCAGGGCTGGGATGGAATTCCCAGAGCAGCTGGGGCTGAATGGATCCCTGGGCCATCCCCATCTCCAGTCCAACCCTCCTGTCACTTCAAAGCCTGTCTCTGCCTGCCCACACGAAATCCACTCACACACAGCTGTGAGGCTCAGTTTGGGACAGCCAGGTGCCAATTCCAGCTGGAAGGAAAGATGAGGCCAACACTGAGGGAAGCCCATCCCAGGAATGACCCCAGGAGTTCATCTCCTGAGCCAGGGAGGCCAATCTGTTCTGCTCTGGGGCAGCTCTGATCTGCTGGGATTGAGGGCTCAGCCTTTACTCTCCCCACCCTGGAGAATTCCAAGCTCTTTTTTCCCATCCCATGGAGAACTTTTACCCACAGCAGGTAGGTTTTTATTTTAGCAGCAGAAATCTGCAGAGCTGAAGGGATGGGACTGTCACAGACACCTTTTGTGAAAAATCCTTTCTTAGGGTTTTTCCTGCTGGAATTGAGAAGTTTCAGCAACAAATGTAAACAATTATTATCTGCTGCTGTGGAATGCAACAGGTCCACCTGGGATTGGCCTCTCTTGAATGTTTATAATTAATGGCCAATCAAGATGAAGCTTTCTCCAACTCTGTCAGAGAAACCTGCCTTTGTTATCATTCCTTCTATTCTCTTCTTAGCATAGCCAGCTTCTGAGGAAGCTCTTTCCTTTCTATTTCTATTTAGTATAGTTATAATGTTATATATATATCATAAGATAATAAATCAAGCCTTCTGATCATGGAATCAAGATTCTCGTCTCTTCCTTCCTCTCAAAACCCCTGTGACCACCATCACATGGGACATTATAGCAACATGCCCTCTGTTGATGGAGTGACAAAACTCTCCTTTGTGCTCTTAAAAAGGAAAAAAACCCACAAGTTTCTCTCCTCAATTAGGTGAAAAGACACCTCATAGGACTTTGGGGACTTCACCTCAAACTAAAGTACAGCCAACTGGACAAAGAGCCAAAAAGTCCTGTCTAAGCAATTTACTAGAAAAGGAAGAGAACAAAGAAACCAATGGCTTTTGTGAGGTGTTTTACCAGGAGCAAGAACCTCTTGCACCTGGCTCAGTTTTTCTCTGTAAAGAGTTTTGTTATTTTGCCTTTTATTAAAACTTTTCTGTTTCCAACGCTACCACAGAAGCCATCCTGCTGATTTTATGCCTTCTAAGGTAGCTGAGCTATCTTGGGTGTAACACAAATCTCCAAAAGCTTATAAGACCTGGCTCAAGGAGACCCTACATCAGGAGATGAAACCCCTGGGACTGAACAGTCCAGCTGGAAAATCCTTCCCAGCAAAGGCTGTGTGAGGCTGGGGCCACTGCCCTGTGCCATTTGCAGTTATCAGGGCTATCTTTAATTGCAGCTGGCTGGGTCAGACCTGCTAAACCTGGAAACTTGTTCAGAGACAAGCAGGAGGAAACTGATAAAAATAGAAGATAGGAGCAATCAGAAGCCAGCAGAACATTCTTTACAGCTGATAACCGCCCTTATCTCGTGTAATATTCTTCTGGCATCCTGTTGCAGTTTTACACATTGTTGTCACTGCCCCAAACTCGGTCCCCAGTGTCCTGATCCAGCTGGAGCCCTCGGCTGGGCACGTGAAGGCTCCAGGAGCCTTTCCCAAGGAATGGCTGCAGGGAGCAGCACAAAGCTGGTCAGGAGCTGAGGGAGGGCACCAGGAATGCAGCAGGAGCTGGACAGAGGGACCTGCACCAGCTCCACAAGTGGGAATCTGCTGAGGTTTAACCAGCCCAGGGGCTTGCACTTGGGTCAGGGCAATCCCCGTGTTATAAATGAATACTGCAATTTAATAATTAAGGAGATTTATTAAATTAGCAATGTATAAATTTGTAAAAAGCCACAAGCAATCGATTTGACTCTAAGCCAGGTGATCAGGGTTGGGGAGAATCATGATTTGGCCTCTGTCACACCAAAGTCCCTGTGGGTCTCTGTTCCAGGTTGCAAGGCAAGATGTGTTCTGTTACCATCTGTCAGTTGTTTTTTGTTGAGTGGGCAGTTTGCCTTATCTCTCTCTGAGTGATCACAATCACTCCTCCCTCCAGGGGACACCTGCTGATAACAGCCATTGAATGTCCCTGCATGGCTGATAAGAACTGCAGCATCCCATTGGGAGATGGGAGCCCAGAGGGAGGAGCCAAGCATTGCTACCCGGATATAATCTGGAGATTCTGGAACACCAGCCAAGCATTGCTACCCGGATATAATCTGGAGATTCTGGAACACCGGCCAAGCATTCCCACCTGGATATAATCTGGAGATTCTGGAACACCAGCCAAGCATTGCTACCTGGATAGAATCTGGATATTCTGGAACACCAGCCAAGCATTCCTACCCAGATATAATCTGGAGACTCTGGAACACCAGCCAAGCATTCCTACCTGGATATAATCTGGAGATTCTGGAACACCAGCACGGCTTCTCCACGGGATTCCCCAGAGGAACGTCAGCTGCCTCTTCTCCCACTGGATCTTCAGAGGAAAAATACAGCTTTCTCCAGGATCCCTGCTCCAGCAGAACCACCCCTGACACTCCAGGAGAGCTGAGCCACAATTCCAATGGGACTGCCACCAACAGCCTGACCCACAGGGTGTCAGCTTGGGTTCTGACTCTGCCAGTGTTGTTTTACTTTACTGCGTTGTTTATTGTATCCTTTTATTTTCTTACCTGTTAAAGAACTGTTATTCCTGCTCCCATAATTTTGGTTCCCTGAGAGCCCCTAAATTTAAAATTTATAGCAATTTGGAGTGGGGTGTCACATTCTCCATTTCAGGGAGGCTCCTGCCTTCCTTAGCAGACTCCTGTCTTTCCAAACTGAGACAGTCTCCAAAATATCATTTTGAAGGGTCCATTTTATACAGTCTTTTGGGCTCTGGAAGGGGCCCTTCATTAGCATATTTTAGCATATTGTCATAGGGTTTTCTTTCTTGCTGCTGCATTTCCTGGAATCGGTGGATAATTGCTGGGATCCTGTCAGGTGAAAACTTTCTGGGACAAACTTCTGATGATGGTTATCAAATGCCTCCTGCTGGGGTCTTGTTAGATGAAGAATCCCTGGAAATATCCATCCCTGGAGGCAGTGTCCTCCTGGGGTTTGAATCTCCATTCTTTATTTTGTAGCCTGTTACTGCTTGTTGCCCAACACTCGGTACACAAGCTGCTGTGGTTTTAATTCCCTTTAGCACAAATTATTGGATAACATATATCACACATGGGATCAATCCAGGCTGGGATGAGCAGATGGAGCAGCCCTGGGAGAGCTGGAGTGCCCCAGCCCAGAGCCCCCAACTGGGATGAGGAGAGGGATTGGGATTGTGCCTGGGATTGTGCCCCTGTGCCCAGTTGATTCCTCACCTGCAGAGCTGCCCCAGGCCTGGGCCCAGCCCAGGGAGGAGCTGGAGCTGCTGCAGAGAGCCCAGAGGAGGCTCCAGGATGAGCAGAGGGATGGAGCAGCTGTGCTGGGAGGAAAGGCTGGCACAGCTGGCATTGTTCACCTGCACAGGAGAAGCTTTGGGCTGAGCTCAGGGTGGCCTTGCAGGGCCTGCAGGAGCCCCAGGAAAGCTGGAGAGAGACAATTGCCAGGGGATGCAGGGACAGCACCCAGGGAATGGCTGCACACTGAAAAATTACAGGTTTAGATCAGATATTGGGAACAATTTCCTCCCTGGTAGGGTGGGCAGGGCTGGGATGGAATTCCATCCCTGCATCCCTGGCAGTGCTCAAGGCCAGGTTGGATACTGGGATTAGGAGCAGCCTGGCACAGTGGGAGGTGTCCCTGCCATGGTTTGTGCTGGAGTGGGATGAGCTTTAATGTCCCTTCCAACCCAAGCCAGCCTGGAATTCTGTGACTTAACCCTGGGGATTGACCCCAAGCTTTTCTCCAGGGAATGCTCCTCTGGCACAGCCCCAGCAGCTCCATCTCCTCTGCCTCCCACCATTTCCATGCTCATCCTCCCCCAGGTTTCCCTGCAGCCCCAGGGGCTCCCTCTCCCCAGCTCTATCAGGAGGATCTCTCCCATTGTTCCCAGCAATGGATCCTGAGCTCCACTTCCCTTTCCCTGTGCCCTGCAGCTCCAGTGGCAGCAGGGATCTGTCAGTGGATCCATCCAGCAGCTGCTGTGCACCTGAGCTCCAGCCTCTGCTCTTCATCCAGGCAGCTTCAGGGACTTCCAGCCCTTTTTGTCCTGGCAGGCTTTTCTCAAGGCTTTCTTTTGTGTTCCCACCCAACAGTGCCAAAGGGAGCTGGGAAAGGCTGCAAACAGGAATCTCACACTGACCCTGCAGGCAGATCCTTCCCTTTCCACCTCTGGAACTCACCCAGCAGCCCCATTCCCAGGGCTGGGTGGGACCCTGAGGGATAAAACATCAAGTCCTCCCCATATTTTTGTTTTTTCATCTTAATATGCAAATGTTGTGGTGCAGGAATGGGAAAATCAACATGGACATCACTCAGGGATTTACCCAGGATGGGGCTGACACCCAAAATCTCTGTTCTCCTATTTCTGGCTTTCCCTCAGAAAAAGGGAGATCTCTCTCTTCACCACCAGCCCAGCTGTTTTTCCATCCAAATCCTCACTTGGAGAAAGGGATTGTGACAGAATAAAAGGCATTTTGGATAAAAGTAAGAAGGTGAGAAACAGTCTGGTTCATGCCAGAGCTCCAGGAGCTTTTGGACACCACCCCCAGGGATGTCCAGGATGGGATTGTTCGGGGGTCTGGGCAGGGCCAGGGCTTGGATTCAATCCCTGGGGTCCCTTCCAGCCCAGGATATTCCATTATTTAATCCTGATCTCAATCCCAGAGGTGCTGCACAGCTCAGTGCACAACACAGGTGATAGAAACAGTCTTTATTTAATAAAAAATAATTTAATCCAACCTCTGCACATTCAACAGCCTCTCCTGGATTTTTCCACGTGTGTTTTGCTCCTCATTTCCTCTCCCAAGAGTCACTGAAATGGAGAAATCACCAAGAACTCTGAAGGATCCTTCTTTTCTCCACTCTGGGCAGGTTTCCTCTGCCCTCCTGAATTTCCTTCAGTGGGAACCAACACAGGCAGAGCATCCCCTGCTCCAGCTTCTCCTCTTCATTTATCCACTGGCATTTTAAAGAGATTTACAGAGAATTCAGTTGCCTGTGGGATTTTCCAAAAGCAGAAAAGAGCTGTCCCAAGCTGCTGTGTTTATCAGATGTGTTTGTGGGTTTATTCCTTACATTTAATGGGTTTATCCAATAAATTCCCCATTCCAGGAGGAGGATGAGGCTGCACCTCCTGCAGGGAGCACACCAGCGTGTCCCAGTTGCTCACCAGCTGCATCTGGGGAACCCCAGTAAATCCCAGGGCAGGTGGCTCAGGTGAATCCATTTCACCTGGAAACCTTCAGGAGAGGGGCAAGAGGAACCCAGGAATTCCAGTGCCAGGGACAGCAGGGACAGCCCAGCCAGGCCTGGCCCAGGGACACCCAGATCTGTTCCCAGATCCCAAATATCCCTGCTGTGCTGGCACCTCCTGATTCCATTTCTGGGCCTTTCTGGGCAGGTCCCATCCAGCTGTTCCCAGTCCCTGTGGATTTAGAAATGCCCAGGTGGGTGCAGGAATGTGCCCCCTGATAACAGAGTGACAAAAGTCTCCTTTGTCCCCTTAAAAAAGAAATAAACCCAGAAGTTTCTCTCCTCAATGAGGTGAAAAGACATCTCATAGGTCTGGGGGATGTCACCTCAAATTTAAGGACAGCCAATTGGACAGGAGGCAAAAAGTCCCACCTGAGCAATTAACTAGAAAAGGAAGAACAAAGAAACCAATGGATTTTGTGAGGTGTTTTACCAGGGGCAGAAGGGCCTCTTGCACCTGGCTTGGATTGTTCTCTGTAGAGAGTTTTATTTTTTAATAATAATAATGTATTAATTATTCATTATAATAATTAATATTTTATTTTTATTAATAGTCTATTAATAATTTAGTATTTTTATATTATAAAATAATGTTTATATTTTAATAAATTTATATATTTTGTATTATATATAATTATATATAAATAATATATGAACTTATATATGAAATTATATATATTATATTTCTGTATATATTATATTATATTATATTATATTATATTATATTATATTATATTATATTATATTATATTATATTATATTATATTATATTATATTCTATTATATTATATTATATTATATATATTGTATAATTTTAATTTTTATATATTTATATATTATTGATATTATATTATATTATATTTTAAATTATATTATTAAATATAATTTAAATATAAATTTTAATAATTTTAATATATTATTATATTATATTATATTATATATATAATATATATATTTTATATATAATATATATATAAATTTATTAAATATTATTATATTACTATTGCATATTTACTAATATTAATTAATACTTTACTAATAATTAATATTTTATTAAAATCTTTTTGTTTCCAACCCTACTACAGAAGCCATCCTGCTGCTTTTATGCCTTCTAAGGTATCTTGGGTGTGAAAAAGATCTCCAAGAACTTGTGAGACCTCGCTCAAAGAGACCCCTATATCAGGTGGGATGGGATGGGATGGGATAATGGGATGGGATAATGGGATGGGATGGGATGGATGGGATGGGGTGGGATGGGATGGGATGGGATGGGGATGGGATGGGATGGGATGGGGTGGGATGGTTTTAAGGTCCCTTCCAGCTGCCACATTCTGGGTTCTGTGCTGATCCTGGCAGCTCCAGGTGGGTTTGGAGGAGCTCATCACAGCAGAAGCCATGTCCTGAAGGGCCACCACAGCTGTGGGGACAGGGCAGAGCTTTGCCCACCCCGTGCCCTCCTCGTGCCCCTGCTCTGGTCCCTGATGGCTCCCAGCTCTCGGGGTCTCTGCTGCTCACAGTGACCCCAAGATGTGTCACAAAGTCTCTTTTACCAGCCTGGCGATCAAAGAAGGAGTCAGAACTCTTAATTTCTCAGTCTCAAGGTTGTTTATTGCTCTTTATCTATAAAATTCTTTCTCCTGTCCAGCTGAGGTCTGCTCAGCAGGTCAGACACAGGCACACTAGTGTTATCTTTTTATACCAAAAACTACCTGTACAATATTTACCATAACTTCCCAATACCCATCACCTGTGTCAGACAGTGAGCTTCTACTCTAAACCAATCCAAAAGTGCCAAATCACAGCAGAAGATGGAGGCCAAGAAGAAGAAGAAGAAAGGCTGGACACACCCAGATTCCTCCATCTTGCCCCCTGAACCCCCATTCTAAAAACTCCCCAAAAAATCTATTTTTCACCCTGTGACAAATTCATTATCATTCTACTTAAGCTGTCATGGCTTGTAACTCTTCATATAAAGGTTGGTAATTTTTTTTTCCAAGGGTTAAATTAAAGGCACAGGGGGGTCTTGTGCTCTGTGCCAGGGTCTCTGAGCCCCCTGGGCAGGGGTTTGAGTCCTCCAGGGCAGCCAGAGGAATTTCCTGGGTTCCCACACCCAGCAGTGCAACACAGGAGCTCCAAAGCTCTTGGAGGAGTTCCACAGGCATTTCCAGCTTTTATCAGCTCTTTCATGCCAGTCTCTAATGCTCAGTTTTCCTCCTGTGGGGACAGCACTGCTCCTCCTCTGCTGTCCCCAGCAGCCACCTCTTGTCCCCTTGGTGTCCTCAGCTGCCACCACTGCTGGCTCAGCTGTCCCAGCGTGATGTTGTCTTGGCCAAGGGCTCCTTAATGTGCAGCCTGTGCTGGAAACAGGATGTGAAGCACAGGATGGGAGTGGCAGCTGCCTCCAGTCTGCCCGGGAGGTGACACCGGGCTCGTGTGCCTGGAGCCCAGCCCAAAACGTGAACACCAGGCCACAGAAATGGGGATTTCGTGGTGGAATTGTTTTCTGGTTGCTCCCCAGGCACAATTCAAGGGTGAAATGCAGGGTTTTGCTGCCAGGGCTGAGTCAGGAGTGGCAGAAGCTGGATGTGGCTCTGAGCCAGGTCCTGACGTGGAGCCTGAACGTGACAGGGAATGGGGATGGGGCTGGGATGGGGCTGGGATGGGGATGGGATGGAGCAGGGATGGGGATGGGAATGGGACTGGGATGGGATGGGACTGGGACAGAGCTGGGATGGGGCTGGGATGGGGATGGGGCTGGAGCAAGACTGGGATGGAGCTGGGATGGGGATGGGATAGAGCTGGGATGGGATAGGGATGAGACTGGGACAGAGCTGGGATGAGACTGGGATGAAGCAGGGATGGGGATGGAATGGAGCTGGGTTGGGGCTGGGATGAGGCTGGGATGAAGCAGGGATTAAACTGGGATGAGACACAGGCTGGAGCTCGCCCTGTGGGACAGGACAGGCCCTGGCAGCCTCCTGGTGATGTGGGATTTTTCAGGGATTTGCAGAGAATTAAATTGCCTGTGGGATTTTCCAAAAGCAGAAAAGAGCTGTCCCAAGCTGCTGTGTTTATCAGATGTGTTTGTGGGTTCATTCCATACATTTAATGGGTTTATTCCAATAAATTCCCCATTCCAGGAGGAGGATGAGGCTGCACCTCCTGCAGGGAGCACACCAGTGTGTCCCAGCTGCATCTGGGGAACCCCAGTAAATCCCAGGGCAGGTGGCTCAGGTGAACCCATTTCACCTGGAAACCTTCAGGAGAGGGGCAAGAGGAACCCAGGAATTCCAGTGCCAGGGACAGCAGGGACAGCCCAGCCAGGCCTGGCCCAGGGACACCCAGATCTGTTCCCAGATCCCAAATATCCCTGCTGTGCTGGCACCTCCTGATTCCATTTCTGGCCCTTTCTGGGCAGGTCCCATCCAGCTGTTCCCAGTCCCTGTGGATTTAGAAATGCTCAGCTGCCCATGGGGTCACAGCAGTGTCAAAAAATGGAATTTTGTGGCAAAGGGAGATTCTGAGAATGGCAGGAAAGCAGCAAAATCTGTGGAGGTCTGTCCTGGAGAGCCCTGTCCCTGTGGGGTGGTGAGAAAGTTGAATTCATTCAGAGGGAATCATGATGGGGAAAATGCTGGAAAAGCTTGGAAAAAAAGGAGGGAGGGAGGGAGGGAGGGAGGGAGGGAGGGAGGGAGGGAGGGAGGGAGGGAGGGAGGGAGGGAGGGAGGGAGGAAGGAAGGAAGGAAGGAAGGAAGGAAGGAAGGAAGGAAGGAAGGAAGGAAGGAAGGAAGGAAGGAAGGAAGGAAGGAAGGAAGGAAGGAAGGAAGGAAGGAAGGAAGGAAGGAAGGAAGGAAGGAAGGAAGGAGGAAGGAAGGAAGGAAGGAAGGAAGGAAGGAAGGAAGGAAGGAAGGAAGGAAGGAAGAAGGAAGGAAGGAGGAAGGAAGGAAGGAAGGAAGGAAGGAAGGAAGGAAGGAAGGAAGGAAGGAAGGAAGGAAGGAAGGAAGGAAGGAAGGAAGGAAGGAAGGAAGGAAAAAGAAAAGAAACGAAACTGAATTTCTGGGACTTTTGTCATCAGAATCCCTCTCTGTACAATGCCCAATCCCATCTCTTTTCCCCTCTGGCTCACACAAACTCTTTTCTTTCATGGGATGTGCTCCTGTGCAAGGAGTTTTCCAGAGTTCTCCTCTTGCAGGAGGAATATTGGGAATATCTTGGGCTCCTGTAGGAAAAGCAGCACCAAGCTGTTCCCTGGAGCAGGATCAGGCTGAGGGAAGGTTTTGTACAAATCCTGGAGGATTCAGAGGAGCATTTCTCACACCCACACTGAGTGTGGGGAGGCACAATCAGATCACAGAGCCAGGCCTGGGAACCAGGAACGGGATCCATGAGTGGGTCTGAGCTGCACTGGGACCATCCAGGGAATCCTGGAATGCTTTGGGCTGGAAGGGACATTAAAGATCATTGATTTCCAGCCCTGCTGCCATGGGCAGGGCCATCCCAGGGTGCTCCAAGCTGGTCTTGGACGCTTCCAGGGGGATATTTTGGGAGGTGTTTGCTGCAGGGATGAGCCATGCCAAGGCTGGGGTGCTGAGGGATGACCCTTCCCCAGCATTCCTCATCTTCCTCCTCCTCCAATGCATCCTGGAGGCAGAAGCCTTGAGGATCATCCCATTCCCATGGGCAGGGACACCTTTCCCTATCCCAGGTTGCTCCAAGTCCTGTCCAAGCTGGCCTTGGGCACTTCCAGGGGGATATTTTGGGAGGTGTTTGCTGAGGGAATGAGCCATGCCAAGGCTGGGGTGCTGAGGGATGATCCTTCCCCAACATTCCTCATCTTCCTCCTCTTCTTCCAAAGTGTCTAGGAGGCAGAAGCCTTGAGGATCATCCCATTCCCATGGGAAGGGATTTTCCATGTGAAATATCCCTGGGCTCTAACAAACCTCCCCCAGCTCTTGCATTACTCTCTGCAGCCCCAACAATTCCCCCTGGAAGTGTGGGATGGGGCTTGGAGCAACCTGGGATAGGGAAAGGTGTCCCTGCCCATGGGAATGGGATGATCCTCAAGGCTTCTGCCTCCAAGACACTTTGGAAGAGGAGGAATGTTGGGGAAGGATCATTCCTCAGCCTTGGGAATGGTTCATTCCTGCAGCAAACACCTCCCAAAATGTCCCCCTGGAAGTGTCCAAGGCCAGCTTGGACAGGGCTTGGAGCAACGTGGGACAGGAGAAGGTGTCCCTATCCTGCCCGTGGCAATGTCCCTGCCTGTGGGAATGGGATGATCCTCAAGGCTTCTGCCTTCAGAACACTTTGGAGGAGGAGGAAGATGAGGAATGTTGGGGAAGGGTCATCCCTCAGCACCCCAGCCTTGGCATGGCTCATTCCTGCAGTGATCACCTCCCAGAACAACCCCCTGGAAGTGTCCAAGGCCAGCTTGGAGCAATCTGGGATAGGAAAGGTGTCCTTGCTCATGGAAATGGGATGATCCTGAAGGCTCCTAAGTCCAGGACTCTTTGGAGGAAGATGAGGAGGAAGAGGAGGAATGCTGGGGAAGGGTCATCCCTCAGCCTTGGCATGGCTCATTCCTGCAGCAAACACCTCCCAAAATATCTCCCTGGAAGTGTCCAAGGCCAGCTTGGAGCAACCTGGGATAGGAAAGGTGTCCTTGCCATGGGAATGGGATGATCCTCAAGGTTTCTGCCTCCAGGACTCTTTGGAGGAGGATGAGGAGGAAGAGGAAGAATGCTGGGGAAGGGTCATCCTTCAGCACCCCAGCCTTGGCATGGCTCATTCCTGCAGCAAACACCTCCCAAAATGTCTCTCTGGAAGTGTCCAAGGCCAGCTTGGACAGGGCTTGGAGCAACGTGGGATAGGGAAAGGTGTCCCTATCCTGCCCGTGGCAATGTCCCTGCCCATGGGAATGGGATGATCATCAAGGATCCTGCCTCTAAGACACTTTGGAGGAGGAAGAGGAGGAATGCTGGGGAAGGGTCATTCCTCAACATCCCAGCCTTGGGAATGGCTCATCCCTGCAGCAAACACCTCCCAAAACATCCCCCTGGAAGTGTCCAAGGCCAGCTTGGAGCAACCTGGGATAGGAAAGGTGTCCTTGCCATGGGAATGGGATGATCCTCAAGGTTTCTGCCTCCAAGAGACTTTGGAGGAGGAAGATGAGGAATGCTGGGGAAGGGTCATCCCTCAGCACCCCAGCCTTGGCATGGCTCATTCCTGCAGCAAACACCTGCCAGGGCATGACCCAGATTTTTTGGGAGGAGTCGCAGGGATAACGTGCAGGGATCCACCTGTGGCCGAGCCCTGGGGCCGCTGTCCCCGGTGACCGATGGGCGCTCACGTGAGCGGTGTCACCTCCCCGCCGGCGCTGCTGTCACAGCTGTCACATCCAGACATTCCTGCAGCCCATTTCCTCCGGGCCGGCAGCCCTGGCTCGACAGGAAATGTCAGACACGATCCAGCTTGTGTGTCCCGGGGCTGGGAGCGAGGAAAACAAACTGGGAGGAGAGTGGGGCTGGGAAATGCTCCAAGCTGGAGCTCATCCATGCCTGATCTCCACTCCTACCTTATTCCTGCTTTTGGGATTTCAAAGGGATTTCGTCATGTCCTGCCTGTGCTTCCAGGTGTATTCACAAGCCCATTCAGGATTTTGGTGCTTTAAAGTCCAATATTTGGGCAAAAAAATATTCCACAATCTGAGAGGAAAGTGGGGCTGGGAAATGCTCCAAGCTGGAGCTCATCCATCCCTGATCCTCCTCATTCCTGCTTTTGGGATTTCAAAGGGCTCTGGTCACGTCCTGCCTGTGCTCCCAGGTGTCCTGGAAGAGGGGACACAGAGATGAGGACAATTCCCACCAAAACCATCCCAGGGTTTTGATGCTTTAAAATCCAATATTTGGGCAAAATATATTCCAAAATCTGAGAGGAAAGTGGGGCTGGGAAATGTTCCAAGCTGGAGCTCATCCATCCCTGATCCTTCTCATTCCTGTTTTTGGGATTTCAAAGGGCTTTGGTCATGTCCTGCCTGTGCTCCCAGATGTCCTCACTCCTGGAAGAGGGGACAGAGATCAATTTCCACCAAGCCCATCCGGGGTTTTGATGCTTTAAAATCCAATATTTGGGCAAAAAATACTCCACAATCTGAGAGGAGAGGGGGGCTGGGAAATGTTCCAAGCTGGAGCTCATCCATCCCTGATCCTCCTCATTCCTGTTTTTGGGATTTCAAAGGGATTTGGTCATGTCCTGCCTGTGCTCCCAGGTGTCCTGGAAGAGGGGACACAGAGATGAGGGCAATTCCACCAAAACCACCCAGGGTTTTGATGTTTTAAAATCCAATATTTGGGCAAAAAATATTCCACAATCTGAGAGGAAAGTGGGGCTGGGAAATGTTCCAAGCTGGAGCTCATCCATCTCTGATCCTGCTCTCCTGTCTCATTCCTGTTTTTGGAATTTCAGAGGGCTTTGGTCATGTCCTGCCTGTGCTCCCAGATGTCCTCACTTCTGGAAGAGGGGACAGAGATCAATTTCCACCAAGCCCATCCGGGGTTTTGATGCTTTAAAATCCAATATTTGGGCAAAAAATTCAATACTCCACAAGCTGGGAGGAGAGTGGGGTTGGGAAATGTTCCAAGCTGGAGCTCATCCATCCCTGATCCTCCTCATTCCTGTTTTTGGGATTTCAAGGGATTTGGTCATGTCCTGCCTGTGCTCCCAGGTGTCCTGGAAGAGGGGACACAAAGATCAGGACAATTCCCACCAAAACCATCCAACCCCAGGATTTTGATGCTTTAAAATCCAATATTTTGGCAAAAATAGTGGCTAAGTTTTAAAAATTATTATTATTTAGAGATGAGGTAACTGAGAGATTTCAAAAATTTTTATCCCATTTTTAGTTTTATGAGAGGGATGAGGCAATACAGATGTTGTAATTTACTACAATCAGAGTTAATTATTTTTTAATTACAATACACTGTAAGTGTTTCTTGGTTTATTAGCTGTTGTTCTATTATGTTGTATTTGTTTTAAAGCTAATTCTTTAAAATTACTCTTTGTGGGTCTTACTACAATGTATCTTGCACAGTTTTATTTCTTTAAAGTATTTAGTTTTATTTGGACTGCTATCTTTTGAAACTTCTTCTTAGTTTCATTTTTCTTTCAACAGTATCTTATTTTATGGTGTTTCTAAGTTAGCATTTCTTGTCTGAATGTTTGTATATAGATGTATATTATGTGAGTTTTTTGTTAGGCTTTCAGAATTTTTATAAATAGAAAATACTGACTTTATAATTCAAATTTATAATTCTATAAATCTATTTCCCACAAAATAGGACTAAAATACATAAATTTTTCTATAAATAGAAAATACTGAATTTATAATTCAAATTTATAATTCTCTAAATCTATTTCCCACAAAACAGGACTAAAATACATAAATTTTTCTATAAATAGAAAATACTGAATTTATAATTCAAATTTATAATTCTCTAAATCTATTTCCCACAAAATAGGACTAAAATATATACATTTTTCTATAAATGGAAAATACTGAATTTATAATTCAAATTCATAATTCTATAAATCTATTTCCCACAAAATAGGACTAAAATATATAAATTTTTCTATAAATAGAAAATACTGAATTCATAATTCAAATTTATAATTCTCTAAATCTATTTCCCACAAAACAGGACTAAAATACATAAATTTTTCTATAAATAGAAAATACTAAATTTATAATTTTATAAATCTATTTCCCTCAAAATAGGACTAAAATATAGAAATTTTTCTATAAATAGAAAATACTGAATTTATAATTCAAATTTATAATTCTCTAAATCTATTTCCCACAAAACAGGACTAAAATATATAAATTTTTCTATAAATAGAAAATACTGAATTTATAATTCAAATTTATAATTCTATAAATCTATTTCCCACAAAATAGGACTAAAATATATAATTTTTTCTATAAATAGAAAATACTGAATTTATAATCTTTAAATCTATTTCCCACAAAACAGGACTAAAATATATAATTTTTTCTATAAATAGAAAACACTGAATTTATAATTCAAATTTATAATTCTATAAATCTATTTCCCACAAAAAAAGCACTAAACCAGCCTCGCTTGATTGTTTCCTTGCCTTGTGTGCTTAAAAAAATGGAATTTCAGGAATAAAGGAACCAAACCCTCAGCTGTGTCCCATAAAACGGATGGAAACTTCCCAGTGGGTTTGGCATCACTGGAACACTGCCGGGTTTATTTCTCATTTCTTGGCATTCCTGCTCCAAACCATTCCCTCCCTGCTCTGGAGAAGCCCAGGGGTGGCTGGAGGAGGGTTGGGGACACCCCTGGGCAGGGGACACTCAGGGTGTCACCATCATCGGTTTGTCACAGTGACCCCATGAAAAGTTCCACAGTCTGTTTTCCCAGCCCGGCGCTTAAAGAAGGAGTCAGGGCTCTTCATTTCTCGGGCTCAAGGTTGTTTATTTTATCTTATCTATAAAAAATTTTGTCCTGCCCTGCCGAGGTCAGCTCAGCAAGACAGCTCCAGGCACTCTGCCTGCCCCGGGGTGGTGTTATGTCTTTATACTACAAACTACCTGTACAATGTTTACAATTACTTCCCAATGCCCATCACCTGTGTTAGACAGTGAGCTTCTACTCTAAACCAATCTGTGAGTGCCAACATCACCCAGAAATGGAGGCCAAGAAGAAGAAGGAGAAAGGCTGGACACGCCCAGATCCCTCCATCTTGCCTCCTGAACCCCCATACCAAAAACCCTAAAATTTACTTTTCCACCCTGTGATAACTTCACTCATACTCTACTTAAACTGTTGTGGCTCACTGATCTTCATAGAAGGTTGGTAATTTGCTCCATGGGCCATAATCAAACCCACAGGGGCATTGTGGGCTCTGTGCCAGGGTCTGTGAGCCCCCTGGCAGGGTCTGGGCTGCTCAGGACAGCCAGAGGGATGTGCTGGGTCCCGACATCAGGGGACAGAGCTTGGCTCCAGTTTCTGCCTCTAGTTTTGTTCCTCACCCAATCCCCATTTCCTGAGCCACAGCTTCTGAAAGGGCATCAAAGCTCCAGAGCATCTCCTGAAGATAAAATGAAGAGAAAGGTTTTGTTGATATATATAGAGACTGTTATATTTGTGTCCTTGACTACTTGTGTTTCTTAGTTTTACTATAATATTTTTGTGTACTATTTGCTGAAGGTTTGCTGTTGTTGACACTAAACGTTGTTATATTATAGCACATAATTTAATGCTGTGAAGGTTTAGTCAGTGAAAAAGTGAAGGAATCATGTCTGATAATAGTTACGAGTCATTTTTTAAAAAATTCTTGTTGATTCTAGGGTTTTAACTTAAAACTTTCTTTTATTTTGATGTTTTCATTTGGCATTTTTGTAAGATTATGAACACTCTTTGTATTTTTATTACTTAACTTTTTTCTTGAATGACAAAAATTTCTTGGACTGTTTTGTTTATCATTCGTTGCACACAATGAAGTATGTAGGGAATTACTATTAATATTACTACTAAAACACTGAGGACATAGAGACTTATTTTGCAAAGTTGCTTTGGCTAAGGTGTAAAGTTTTATTCTTGGAGTTGTATTCTTGGACTTGTAAGGAAAACTTCCTTACAACTCCACTGAAATCCAGGGAAAACCGGGGAAACTTCCATGTCCCTCTGGATCAGCAGCACAGAGGCTGAGGAAGATGAAGGAAAAGTGGAATGGAAGGAAATCTGGGAAAACCCCAATCCCTACCCCTGATGGGGAGACACCTAAAAAGTTCTGGGCCAGAACTGAGAGGCAAACAGGACTTGTGGTTTTTGGGCTTCAGGTTGTTGTTTATTTTTCTCTTATCAATAGTTTAGTTCACCTCTGCATCCCAGACAGAGTACAGAGAGAAAGGCACCAAAAGTCACCAGACACACAGGGGCAAGGTCTTTTAAAGCTATTTTGTTCAATAAGCTTTTAGAAAGTATTTTATGTCTGCTTTTCTTCCAATAACTAATTATTTGTTTGTTGATACAACCTCTGCATTGTGGCTCTTTCTAACCCATCACCCTGTGCCCCAACACTGCAGAAAATGGAGCAGATGAAGAAGAAGAAGGAGATCAGACAATGCCCCAAATCCTCCATCTTGTCTCCTACCCACCTCCACACCAAAAACCCAAAACTCTGAGTTTTTCACCCTGTGATCAACTCTACCACTGTCTATTTCACAGATTCCAATTCATCCCAAAGGCTTGGAAGCTTTCTCCATGGATGAAGGTTAGAAGCAGTGTTCTCCTGGGGGTCAGGTTAAAAGCAGTGTTCTCCTGGGGGTCAGGTTAGAAGCAGTGTTCTCCTGGGGGTCAGGACTTGTCAAAACAAGCAGAGAAATGTTCCCTGTGCCCTGGGTTCTAACAGAAATCTTCCTCATTCCACACTCCCAGAATTCCCACCCTCACCCTGGAAATCCTGCAGCACCCCAGCCCCTTCACTCTCAGCCCTAAAATGGCAGCTGGATGGTGTTGGAACCCTGGATATTGAGAATTCCAGAATTTCTGTGCTGCCAGGCACTGACCCCCAGGAGAACACTGCACTGACCTGAGGGCCTGGAGAAGCTTCCAAAATTCAATAATAAAACTGAGATTAAAGATGTGGAGTTTGAATAGAAGTGTGTGATATCACAGGGTAGGAAACTCAGAGTTATAGATACAATATATAGATATTAGAATATTGGCTTTTCACAGATATTAAAATGGATTTTATATGTGTGGTGTTAAAGTAAATCTGTTATAAATATATCATTTTTATTTCTGCTATTAATTCAGCTTGGACATAGTAATGAAATGGCTCTGCTTGTATTAAAATGTCTGTTTAGATAACATCCAATAAACATAAAATGAGAACACTTGCTATAAATATGCAATTAACACTGACCATCTAAAGATAGTGCAGATTAAGGCCTAGAAACTGGAAGTGATAAGAACAAACTAAAATTACAACCAAATAATATGCATATTCTAAACAGGCAGACCTAAAGAGGAGCCATCCTAAAAAACTCTTGAAACATGTAAACTAAGTTTGAAGAACAAGTTTACTATACATGAAAGTCTATAAATATACAGCAAGCTAATATAAGGAGAAAAGTATTTAAGGAATATCCCCAAAAATACCAGTGTGCTCTTGGCTAGGTGCCAAAATACACCTGGTATACAACCTTTGCTCTGTGGTCCTTATCTCCTGTTATCCTTTATTAAACTTTTTAATTTTCACAAGAGAGTGAACGTGGTTTTCACATAGAGTTTAAGGGTTTAGAATGCAGTAATAGATATTTAATAATATACTGTTGGAATACAGGAATAGATAGAAAGCAAAATGGAGGTTTTAGGGTGGAAGCTGCTCCTTCTTCTTCACCTTCTTCTTCTTCACCTTCTCCTCCATGGGTTTGGGTGGTTTTGTGTCATTGGATAAAAAAGTCCCCATTGCAGCCATGGGTGGTTGGGTATTGGGTTAAAAGTGAAAATAATTGAGGTGTCATTTCTTAATTGGGCAGTTTATCCTTCAAAGGCCTTGGAGAGACAGACAGGGCTCCATTTTTAGTTTGTTGGAGTGCAGTGCTGCAGAACTCAGGGTTTGTGAGACTGTGACAGAGATAAGAACTGATAAACATCTGAGTCCCAACAAGAAATTCTGTCTCACACATTTCATCCTGACCCTGGCAGAAAAAAACCCCAAAAACTCACAGCTCTGGAGGATGTGGGATCCCTGCTGGAGGATTGGGATCCTCACTGTGCTGCCCTGCTGAGGACCAGGAGGAATCCTGCAGGATTTTCCCAGGAATGGCTGGGGAGGAGTCCACCCTCACACACTTTTCAGGTCACCAGTTAGAGGCCGGCACTAATCACAGCCCTTAATTAGCAATCAAACTCCTCTCCAGGGCAGGTTGGACTCATGGATTCTGCCTCTCCCAGGGAATCAGGAAAATTTCCAAAAAACAAACCCCCCAAACCTCTCATCCCCCCACTTCGTGCAGGTGATCAAGGGCCAGCACTCCATGGATTGTTATCCATGTTTGTCCTTCTGCATTTCCAGTGCACTTCCCATTGGTTTCCAAGGCAAAAGAACCATCAAATCCAGGGAAGAGTTTGAAACTCTCAATTCAGAGAGGATCACGAGAGGCTGGGCAGGGAATGGAGATGGGAAGGGGCTGGAAAACTCCTGAGGGAGCTGGGAAGGGGCTGAGCCTGGAGCAAAGGAGGCTCAGGGGGATCCTCATTGCTCTGCACAGCTCCTGACAGGAGGAGTGGGGAAAAAATGAGAGGAAATGGCCTCAAATGGCACCAGGGCAGGCTCAGGTTGGAGATTTGAAAATAAAATTTCCCTGGCAGAGTGGTCAGGCCTTGGGCTGAGCTGCCCAGGGAGGTTTGGAGTCACTGAATTGTCCCAGAGCAGTCTGGATGTGGCCTTGGGGACAGGGATTGGGGTGATGGCACTGGGTGATCCTGGAGGTCCCTTCCCACCCTGGTGATCCTGGGATCCTGAGATCCAGGTGGATTTTTCCATGTCCAGAGCTGGGGTTTGGCTCTTGGGAATGGTTTGAGCCTCTCACCACCACATTTTGCCCCAAAATCTGGGGTTCAGCTGTCCACAGCTCCCCCAGCCTGGCAGCACCGGGGTTATCCAGGAATGAGGGGCTCCTTCCCCCTGGAGCCCTCAGCTCCCCTCTCCTCCAAGCAGCACCTCCTGCTTCTGATTTTCTCCCCATTTCTGCATTTGTTAGCCAAAGGTGGAGCTCGCTCAGGAGCTGCTGAGACTTTCAAAGCTCTGTGTGCTCTCCAGAGGAGATTGGACACGGGGAAAAAAAATAAAAGGAGCTGAGTCCCTTAACAGGCAGATTTAGGAACGTGTCTGGATTGAACTGCTGCAAATTTAACCACTGCAAATGTACAACATTAACTGCAGCAGATAAATGTACAAATTTAGAAATTTAACTGCAGCAGATAAATGTACAAATGGACAAATTTAACTGCAGCAGATAAATGTACAAATTTAACTGCAGTGATTAAATGCACAAATGTACAAATTTAACTGCAGCAGATAAATGTACAAATGTACAAATTTAACTGCAGTGATTAAATGTACAAATTTAGACATTTAACTGCAGCAGTCAAATGTACAAATGTAGAAATTTAACTGCAGTGATTAAATGTACAAATGTACAAATTTAATGCAGCAGTTAAATGTACAAATGGACAAACTGAACTGCAGCAGTTAAATGTACAAATGGACAAATTTAACTGCAGCAGTTAAATGTACACATGTACAAATTTAACTGCAGCAGATAAATGTACAAATGTAGAAATTTAACTGCAGTGATTAAATGTACAAATGTACAAATTTAACTGCAGCAGTTAAATGTACAAATTTAACTGCAGTGATTAAATGTACAAATGTACAAATTTAACTGCAGTGATTAAATGTACAAATGTACAAATTTAACTGCAGCAGATAAATGTACAAATGTAGAAATTTAACTGCAGCAGTTAAATGTACACATGTACAAATGTGCAGCAGATAAATGTACAAATGTAGAAATTTAACTGCAGCAGATAAATGTACAAATGGACAAATTGAACTGCAGCAGATAAATGTACAAATTTAACTGCAGCAGTTAAATGTACAAATGTACAAATTGAACTGCAGCGGTTAAATGTACAAATGTACAAATTTAACTGCAACAGATAAATGTACAAATGTAGAAATTTAACTGCAGCAGTTAAATGTACAAATTTAACTGCAGCAGCTAAATGTACAAATGGACAAATTTAACTGCAGCAGTTAAATGTACAAATGTAAAAATTTAACTGCAGCAGTTAAATGTACAAATTTAGAAATTTAACTGCAGCAGTTGAATGTACAAATGGACAAATTTAACTGCAGCAGATAAATGTACAAATGTAGAAATTTAACTGCAGCAGTTAAATGTACAAATGTACAAATTTAACTGCAGCAGCTAAATGTACAAATTTAGAAATTTAACTGCAGCAGTTAAATGTACAAATGTAGACATTTAACTGCAGCAGATAAATGTACAAATGTACAAAATTAACTGCAGCAGATAAATGTACAAATTTACAAATTTAACTGCAGCAGATAAATGTACAAATTTAACTGCAGCAGTTGAATGTACAAATGTACAAATTGAACTGCAGCAGATAAATGTACAAATGTACAAATTTAACTGCAGCAGATAAATGTACAAATGTACAAATTTAACTGCAGCAGATAAATGTACAAATTTACAAATTTAACTGCAGCAGATAAATGTACAAATTTACAAATTTAACTGCAGCAGATAAATGTACAAATTTAACTGCAGCAGTTGAATGTACAAATGTACAAATTTAACTGCAGCAGTTAAATGTACAAATGGACAAATTTAACTGCAGCTGTTAAATGTACAAATTTACAAATTTAACTGCAGCAGTTGAATGTACAAATGTACAAATTGAACTGCAGCAGATAAATGTACAAATTTAGACATTTAACTGCAGCAGTTAAATGTACACATGTACAAATTTAACTGCAGCAGACAAATGTACAAATGTAGAAATTTAACTGCAGCAGATAAATGTACAAATATACAAATATAGAAATTTAACTGCAGCAGATAAATGTACAAATTTAACTGCAGTGATTAAATGCACAAATGTACAAATTTAACTGCAGTGATTAAATGTACAAATGTACAAATTTAACTGCAGCAGATAAATGTACAAATTTAGACATTTAACTGCAGCAGTTAAATGTACAAATGTAGAAATTTAACTGCAGCAGTTAAATGTACACATGTACAAATTTAACTGCAGCAGATAAATGTACAAATTTAGAAATTTAACTGCAGCAGTTGAATGTACAAATGGACAAATTTAACTGCAGCAGATAAATGCACAAATTTAACTGCAGCAGATAAATGTACAAATGTACAAATTGAACTGCAGCAGATAAATGTACAAATTTAACTGCAGCAGATAAATGTACAAATGTACAAATTGAACTGCAGCAGATAAATGTACAAATTTAACTGCAGCAGATAAATGTACAAATGTACAAATTTTACTGCTGCTTCCCAAAGGCTCCTGGCTGCTGTGGCACCCAGCTCTCCCTCCTGCTTCCCAGGAAAGGCAGCTGAGGCGCTGGCATGAGGAACCTGAGGCCGGGAGCTGTCTGTGCTCCCAATCCCAGCTAAAGCCGGGGTGTTGCAAGGGCTGCCCGGGGTTTGTGCTGCTCCTGGAGGGGATTTGGCAGGCGAGGGGTGGAACCGAGCTGGTAAAACGCCCCTGCCCGGCTGGCAGAACAGGCTGGAAGGGCTTGGGGCAGGAGATGGCAGCTCAGATAGCGAGCTTGCCTCGCCCAGCATCCTCTTTGCTGTTCCTGGCTACTTTCTTTGCCCGGCCTTTCTCCAGAAGGTGAAGCAGGGCTGGAGGTGTGCCCTGAGCAGGGGCGGCTCTGCCAGGCACAGGGGCAGCTCCTGGGGGTCTGGGCAGGAAAGGGAGGGGGATTCATGATCCTGGTAGCTCCTTTCTGGCTCTGGGAATTCTTGGGAGTGGGATTCGGTAATCTTGATGGCTCCTTTCTGGCTCTGGGAATTCTTTTGAGTGGGATTCTGTGATTCTGATGGCTCCTTCCAGGCTCTGGGAATTCCTGGGAGTGGGATTCAATGATCCTGGTGGCTCCTTTCAAGCTCAGAGAATTCCTGGGGGTCTGGGCAGGGAATGGAAGGGAATTCAATGGTCCTGATGGTTCCTTTCAAGCTCTGGGAATTCCTGGGAATTTAATTCGATGATCCTGATGGTTCCTTCCTGGCTCTGGGAATTTTTTTGAGTGGGATTCAGTGATCCTGGTGACTCCTTCCCAGCTCAGGGAATTCCTGGGAGTGGGATCCTGATGGTTCCTTCCTGGCTCTGGGAATCCCTGGGAGCTGGATTCAGTGATCCTGATGGCTCCTTCCCCCCTCTGGGAATTCCTGGGAATTGAATTCAAAGACCCCGATGGCTCCTTCTCTGCTCAGGGAATTCCTGGGAGCTGGATTCAGTGATCCTGATGGTTCCTTCCAAGCTCAGAGAATTCCTGGGGGTCTGGGCAAGGAAGGGAAGGGGATTTAATGGTCCTGATGGTTCCTTCCAAGCTCAGGGAATTCCTGGAAGCTGGATTCAGTGATCCTGATGACTCCTGTCCAGCTCAGGCTATCCCACAACTCTGTGATCCCTCTGGTGCATCCAAACACAGCCAGGGAGCACCAGGCCACTTCTGACAGCTCCTGAGTCTAAAAAGTCCCCAAATTTCTGGGGATTTATGGCCAATAACCAAAAATCCACCCAGACCCACCATCCCCTCTCTGTCCAACAACAAACACCCTCCCAGAACAACTTTCCTGCCTCATTTTCCCCACCGCTGACACCCCTGAGTCCTCCATCGGTGCCACCCTCCCGCTGTGCTTGGACAAGGGACACTTTTAGTCCTTTTTTGTCCTTTTTTTGGTCCTTTTTTTGTCCCTTTTCCCGGAGCAGGAGCCTCCCAGGTTGGGTATCCTGTCCCCGCCTGCCCGGCCACTCCCTGCCGTGATTATCCCCAGCACAGCCGGGCCACTCCTCCCCTCCGCCCCTTAAATAGTTAAACCTGGGAGCGGCCGCAGCACAGGGACGGACGGACACGGGACAGACGGACAGACGGACACAGGTGAGGGAGCGCCAGCCTCTGCAATCTCCGGTGCTAATGACAGGTGAGCTGCTTTAATTATTCATTTCGGTTGGAAATTTGTTCGGGTGCGTTTATTGCAGGTGGTTTATTCCCCCTGAAAATCAGCTGGGCTTTGTTTGACTCTCTTGTTATTGGGAATGTTGTTTAAAAATGACCTAAATATGGTATTAGGTAAACAGAGGGATTAGGTGTATATATAAATATAAATATATAAATATATATATATATATATATAAAATACATACATAAATATATATATGTATGTGTGTGTGTGCGTCTGTGTGTATGTATATATATATATACGTGCCATATATATTCTGTGTGTATAAACATATATATATATATATATATATATATATATATATATAGTATATATATACAGGTATATGTATAGATACATTTTTATAGTATATTTTATTTATATATACATTTTTATTTGTATATAAAATATATAAATATATACACTCATATATTTATAAATAAAATATCTATGAATATATTTATATAAAAGTATATAATGTGTATATACATATGAATGTATATAATATATAGATTTTATGTATGTACATATAAATATGTTTGTATATATACATGCCATGTATATTGTGTGTGTATAAATACACACATATATGTATATTGTATATATATACAAGTATCTGTATAGATCCATTTTTATATATTTGTATATAAAATATATAGATACACACTCATATATTTATAAATAAAATATCTATGAATTTATTTTTATATAAAAAGATATAATGTGTATATACATATGAGTGTATATAATATATAGATTTTATGTATGTACATATAAATATGTTTGTATATATACATGCCATATATATTGTGTGTGTATAAACATATATATATATTGTATATATATACAGGTACCTGTATAGATACATTTTTATATATTTGTATATAAAATATATAGATACACACTCATATATTTATAAATAAAATATCTATGAATATATTTATATAAAAGTATATAATGTGTCTATACATATGAGTGTATATAATATATAGATTTTATGTATGTACATATAAATATGTTTGTATATATACATGCCATATATATTGTGTGTGTATAAACACACATATATATATGTATTATATATATATACAAGTATCTGTATAGATACATTTTTATGTATTTGTATATAAAATATATGAATATATATACTCATATATTTATAAATAAAATATCTATGAATTTATTTTTATATAAAAATATATAATGTGTATATACATATGGTTGTATATAATATATATTTATGTATGTACATATAAATATGTTTGTATATATACATGCCATATATATTGTGTGTGTATAAATACACACACACATATATATATACAAGTATCTGTACAGATACATTTTTAGATATTTGTATATAAAATATATAAATATACACACTCATATATTTATAAATAAAATATCTATGAATATATTTTTATCTAAAAGTATATAATGTATAAATACATATGAGTGTATATAATATATAGATTTTATGTATGTACATATAAATATGTTTGTATATATACATGTATATGTATACATACATGTCTATATATTTATATAAAAACATATAATATGTATGTACATATTTGTATCTACTATATATATACACATAGAATATATATTATTTTATATATATATAAAGAGAGATAGATGTATATGGGATATATATATACACATATATATGTATATAGATATTGTATAGAGAGAGACATATAAATATATATGGGATATATATATAAAAACATATATTTATATATAAAAATATAAAATTTATATATAAAAATGTCCCTGGAGGAGGTTGAGTGTCCCATCCAGCCCAGCCCTTTCTGTGATCACCATCTCTGCCTCAGAACTCGATAAAAATAAACAAAATCCACGCACACACGGAGATTTGTATAAATCTGGGAACCTGGAAGGGATTTTGCCTTTGTGTTTTCCTATGGAGACAAAAAAATCCCGTTCAACTCAAAGCCACACCTGAGCCACGTGATCCCACACACCCAGAGCTGCTGGAATTCCTGGGATTCCCGGGAACATTTGTATTTATATATATCTATATATCCCACACACCCAGAGCTGCTGGAATTCCTGGGATTCCCGGGAACATTTGTATTTATATATATCTATATATCCCACACAAACAGAGCTGCTGGAATTCCTGGGATTCCCGGGAACATTTGTATTTATATATATCTATATATCCCACACAAACAGAGCTGCTGGAATTCCTGGGATTCCCGGGAACATTTGTATTTATATATATCTATATATCCCACACAAACAGAGCTGCTGGAATTCCTGGGATTCCCGGGAACATTTGTATTTATATATATCTATATATCCCACACAAACAGAGCTGCTGGAATTCCTGGGATTCCCGGGAACATTTGTATTTATATATATATATATATATATATATCCCACACAAACAGAGCTCAGAGCTACTGGAATGAATGGGATTCCCTGGAACATTTGTATTTATATATGTCTATATATCCTACACAAACAGAACTGCTGGAATTCCTGGGATTCCCTGGAACATATATATTTATATATGTCTATATATCCTACAAAACAGAGCTGCTGGAATTCCTGGGATTCCCTGGAACATATATATTTATATATGTCTATATATCCTACACAAACAGAGCTGCTGGAATTCCTGGGATTCCCTGGAACATATATATAGATATATATATGTAAATATATATAGATATATATAGATAAATATAGATATTTATAGATATATATATCCCACACAGCCAGAGCTGCTGGAGTTCCTGGGATTCCCTGGAACATATATATTTATATATATCTATATATCCCACACAGCCAGAGCTCAGAGCTACTGGAATGAATGGGATTCCCTGGAACATATATATATATATATATATATATATATATATATATATATATATATATATATATATATATGTATATATATCCCACACAAACAGAGCTGCTGGAATTCCTGGGATTCCATGGAACATATATATTTATATATATCTATATATCCCACACAAACAGAGCTGCTGGAATTCCTGGGATTCCATGGAACATATATATTTATATATATCTATATATCCCACGCAGCCAGAGCTGCTGGAATTCCTGGGATTCCCTGGAACATTTGTATTTATATATATCTATATATCCCACACAAACAGAGCTGCTGGAATTCCTGGGATTCCCGGGAACATATATATTTATATATATCTATATAGATATGTATATATATCTATATATCCCACACATCAGAGCTGCTGGAATTCCTGGGATTCACGGGAACATATATATAGATATATATATATAGATATATCCCACACAAACAGAGCTGCTGGAATTCCTGGGATTCCATGGAACATATATATTTATATATATCTATATATCCCACACACTCAGAGCTGCTGGAGTTCCTGGGATTCCCTGGAACATCCCCAGCTCCAGGTGCCTGTAAATCTCCACAAATCCCAGATCACACAGAATTTATTGGGGCATTAGCAGATTCCAGGCAGAGCAGTCAGAGCCCAGCAGGACAAACAGAGCCATGAGCAGTGTCAGGAAAATTCATCCATCAATAAACACCGGGGGTTTATGTCCAAAAATTAGACAGAGGAGTCCTTTGAATTTATTCCAATAAAAGGAGAGGCCATGGGGCATTCCCCTGGGGTCTCTCAGATTTTTGAAAGACACAATTTCTTTTATTATTCTAATTTTATATTAATTTCCCAGCCACATTTCCCTTCTCTCTTTCCCCATTTCTGAGGTACCTGTGAGGTACAGCCTTCCCAAAACTCCTGATACCAGAGATTCCCCTCTAATGTATAACCCTCCCTTTTCATTTTTAATTCTTACAGAATTTAGGGGTTTTTCTTCCCCGTTGTTCCTTTCATCTCTCAATGTCTAATTTCGTTTATCAGCAAACCTGAAGTTTATTTGTAAAAGCAAATCTCTTTTTCCATTCATCAATCAGTGGAATCCTTCCCATTGTTTCTTTTCTCTCCCAGTGCTGGTTTTATCTACCAGCAGACCCAGAGCTGGTTTGGAAAGACAAATCCACCATTTCTCTCATAATATACATGTATATGTATATATAAATGTATATATATTTATATATAAATATATATATACACACAAACATATATATGGATATATATTTAAATATATGTAATATATGTAAATTAAAAAGATACACTTATATTTATAAAATATATTAAATATATATCTATATAAATATATATGTCTATAAATATGTATATACATATATATGTATGTGAATATGCACATATATTTTTAGAAATATATATATAACTATATATATATATAGTTATATATATAGTTAATTATATCTCTATATATATAAAACTTATATTTATATATATAAAAATATTGACGCATATACTAATAGAAAAAATATATAAAATCTGTACATACACATATATGTGTATTTACACATATATTTTTATATATAAATATGTCAAAATATATAAAAATATATTTATATTTATAAAATATAACAATAGTATGCATATCTATATATAAATATATATAATATGTATATCAATATGTATACACATATATATGTATATATATCCCATATACATATATCTATCTCTATCTCTTTCTTTAATCTCCTTATTTTTTCAGATTTTTAAAAAATTCTCTCATTCACATTAATTTAAAGTCTTAAATGTGAGCATACTGTTTTAAACCCACTTTAAAAACCCGCTTTAAAACCTTTGAAACTCATTTTTAAAATAGTTTCTGGTAGGAAATTTTAGGCAGAGCCAACCCCTCAGGTATTGTAAAGCACCTGAGCTCTGGCTGCAAGCAGTGAGGTTGTTCCCTCATTTTTAAAGACCCTTGATGAGCAAAACAGGATGAAAACCAGGGAAAACTGAGACAAGGAATTGTGGAATGGTTCTGTTGGGAGGGACCTCAAATCCCACCCAGTGCCACCCCTGCCATGGCAGGGACACCTCCCACTGTCCCCAGTGTCCAGCCTGGCCTTGGGCACTGCCAGGGATGCAGGGGCAGCCCCAGCTGCTCTGGGCACCCTGTGCCAGGGCCTCAGCACCAGGAATTACTTGGAATTAGCAAAAATTGCATGTTTGGGATGAAAATCTTGGGTTAGATTTACAGCCCTCATGGGCAGATTGGCACAAAGCTTTTCTGAGATTGTCACATTCTTCTCAAGGAAGGGATTTCAGAGAGCTAAAAATGATCCATGGGTTTCTGTCAAAATTGGGAAATTGTCCCTGCCAAAAGCTTATTTTTGGGTGTGGGATTGGGAGATGGAGCAAAAATTTATTTTATCTTTAGATTTTGTGGAATGCCAGGATTTTGTGGTTTGCTTGGAGGGAATGGTTTGCCCAGAGCAGCTGGGGCTGTCCCTGGATCCCAAGGCCAGGCTGGACACTGGGGACAGTGGGAAGTGTCCCTGCCATGGCAGGGGTGGCACTGGGTGATTTTTAAGGTCCCTCCCAACCCAAACCATTCCTTGATTCTCTGACAATCCCAGTATAGATTTCCTCTCCTCTTGAAGAAGTGATTTTCCATCCCATTTCCATTGAGATAATCCCTGGAACAGGCAGGGTTATTCCCAAATTCTGACTCGGATGCTGCAGCACCAGCAGAACAAAACCAGCCTGGGGGAATTGTGTGTGCCCTGCCCGTGTTCCACAGACAGCACAGCTTTGCATTCCCTGAATTCCTGCCCTCACTTGCCACTGGCTTCCACTGTGGAGCTTTGCCTGTCAGGTATGCAGCTGCAGGATGGAATCCTGGAATATCTGAGTGGGAATAAACCCCCAGGGATCCCCCAGTGCCACCCCAGACCCCGCCAAGCCCAGCCTGGGCATCCCTGGCAGCGCTGGCCAAAGGCTCCTGGAGCTGTGGCAGCCTCGGGGCCGTGCCCATTCCCTGGGCAGCCTGGGCAGTGCCAGCACCCTCTGGGCAAGAGCCTTGCCCTAAAACCCAACCTAAATCCCTCCAGGCCCAGCCCCAGCCAGGATCCTGTCCCTGTCCCTGGGGCTGCAGCTCAGGTGAGCTCAGGCTCCTCCGGCTGAACATCCCAAGTGCAGGAATCCCCAGAGCAGAGGACAGGGAGTGGTGTGGAGGCCCTGGGCTCAGCTAATCCTTTCTTTTTCCCTTTGTTCTGTTTAGATTTAGCCTCTGGAGTGGAAGCTGCAATGGCTTTGAGCAACCACACCAACAGCAGCTCGGTGCTGCCCAATCTGCTCCACATGGAACAGAAGAAGGCCCTGAGGTTCAACAACTACAGCAACCCCGCCCTGGAGCTGCAGGAGGAGATCATGGCCTCCTTCTACATCCTCATCATCGTCGGCTTCTTCGGCTTCCTGCTCTTTGTCATGATGCTCAGCAACATCGTGTCCAGCAAGCCCGAGAACTACATGGACTACCTGTACTCGGGCAAGCTGAGCCCAGCCCGGGGCCAGCTGGAGCTGCCCCAGACCCACAGCAAGGACACCAGGGACACCTTTGTCATCATCAACAGCGCTGCCTTCCTGGACCTGCAGCGGCAGGATGGCACAAACCAGCCCGGGACCGAGGGGCTGAGCACAAACTCGGTCCTCAGGGATGTGTGAAAATGTTTCTTTTTTCATTTTCCTTCTGTTCAGCCTTCCCAGGGATCATTTTCCTCCTTTGTGGAGGCTTCCCACGTGCAGCTGTGGAGGCACTGGAGGGGAAGGTGTGTTATTCCAGCTCCAGGCCTTTGGATGAGGGGCTGGAGATGAATTCCCTCTTGGCTGCTCTTCTGTGGCTGTTCCTGTTGTGTTTTCATGGCTTGACTCTCGGGAGAAGGGATCACCCTTCCTTTGCTGCTGCCTCCAGCTGGGACAGTGTGTCTGTGCCTGCTTCCTGGTATTCCTGATTCCCTAATTTATTTGGGAGCTGCCAGTGAGCCCTGGCTGTGACTGTGCCAGCAGAAACAGGCCTCAAATGATGGGAAAGGGTTGAAGATCTGTGTCCAGCCATTCCACAAGGAATGAAGGTTATTCCAAGGATCTGGAGGCACATGCTGGACTTGGACTTCTTTGGTCTGCAGCAGCTTTTGGACAGTGGTCGTGCATTTCTCAGCAGCTCTTCCACACTTGGCTGCCCTAAACCAGGAAAATGAGGAGGGCCAGGACATCCCATTCCCAAGGGCTTGGAGACAGGACAGTGGGGAATGGTTTCCCAGTGCCAGAGGGCAGGGCTGGGTGGGACCTTGGCAATGAGGAATTGTTCCCTGGCAGGGTGGGCAGAGCTGGGATGGAATTCCATCCCTGGATCCCTGGCAGTGCCCAAGGCCAGGCTGGACACTGGGGACAGTGGGAGGTGTCCCTGCCATGGCAGGGGTGACACTGGGTGGGATTTAATGTCCCTTCCAACCCAACCCATTCCATGCTCCTGATGTCCCTCCCAGAGCCCCCCAGGGCAGCCTCAGGGCTGACAATTCTCAGCTGGAGCCCTTGGGCATGTGACACTGCTGTGCCAGCGATCCCAAAACAAAATCCCTGCAGCTTCCCCAGGGTGGTTACAGGAACCAGGGGGGTGTCACAGTTCTGGGGTGTCTTCTGCAGGTCCCCACGGGGCTCAGGAGTGCTCAGCCTGTGCCCTGCAGAGTCCTGGAGTCCAGGATGGGAGATGTGGAGAGGCAAATGCTGGCAGAGGGTTCCAGCTTGCTGCACTTGGTCCAAGAATTCATTGGCAAAAGCTCTGGAGTCTGCAAATCCAAATGGTTGGAGACCAGTGGGGCAGATACTGTGAGAACCTTGAGGCATTTGGTTATAGGAGCAAAAATCCTATGAAATCCTATAAAATTGTGAGTCTGAATGTTGGGGGTCCCTCTCAGCCTCCTTTATGTTCCTTTGTGTGTTTGCTCCTTGTTACTGACAGGAAAAGAATTCCCAACAATTTTATAGGGAGCATTGTTTCCTGATTCTCCTTCCACAGTTTTTTACTGTCTGGAACTTCACATTTTGCTACTGTGATGTTTTTTCTCTCCCAGATTTTCCTGTATCCTTTTCTGCCATGATAAAGTGTTGCTATTATGGGATTTTGCCACTGTTTGGGCCAATCCAACCGCCTGGAATTGATTTATTCCATGTGGGCCACATCCTTCAAGGGAGTTTTCAGAGCCTGATCTCCTCAGAACTGTTCCAAGGCTGCTACTTCCAGCTGATATCCAGGCTGAAATCCAAACCACTCTCTTGGCTTTCCCCACTTGTTCCTTGCAATTCCAGAGGTTCAGCTTTCCAGCAGAGACCTCTCCTTTTTTTGGACAGGTGCATATTCCCAGCCCTGGCTCCAGCAGGGGCCAATTAGGGATTGGGGTTGGTTTTGGATCCTGTTCCTTTGGCTTCCCCGAGGTGTCCACAACTCCAGCTCTCACCAGCCATGTTCCCATTGCTGCTGCTCAGCTGGAAAATGGGAGATGTTTAAAGGGAGAAACAACATTTGCAGCTTCCAGGTTTGTTCCTTCTCCCCAGCGGGGCTGTTTTCCAGAAGGGGACAGGTGGCACCAGCCAGAATTGGATCCAATTTCTGCCGTGCCAGCACCGAGAGGAGATTCCAGCCTGACTTTCAGCAGCTCTGAGAATTCCTGCTTTGCACACCCAGCTTCTCCATTTTTCCATGCAACAGAATCAGGAAGCAGAGTTGGAGGTGCCTCATTCCATGGTGAGATCCAGGTTTCATTGGTGTCTGATTCCATGCTGAGATCCAGGTTTCATTGGTGCCTCATTCCATGGTGAGATCCTGGTGTTGGAGGTGCCTCATTCCATGGTGACATCCAGGTTTTGGAGGTGCCTCATTCCATGGTGAGATCCAGGTTTCATTGGTGCCTCATTCCATGGTGAGATCCAGGTTTCATTGGTGCCTCATTCCATGGTGAGATCCAGATTTCATTGGTGCCTCATTCCATGCTGAGATCCAGGTGTTGGAGGTGCCTCATTCCATGGTGAGATCCAGGTTTCATTGGTGCCTCATTCCAAAAAGAGAGGGGAAAATCAAATTCTGACCACTCACGATCTGGTTGGTGGCTTTGTCCCATTCCCAACCACTCTGTCCCAGCCCCTTGGAGCTTTTTTCCCTCCTGGCTTTTCCCTCCCCACGCCAGGGAGATGCAGCTGATAAAACCACACTGATAAAAGCTCTAACTCCTAAGGAAATCCTGATCCTACAAAGTCCAATGTTCCTGTTTCCACCTGGAATGGTGTCTGGGATGAGGCAGAAGCCATGAGGGGAGTGGGATTAACTCGGCCTTGGCTGAGAATTCCTAATGCCCAACCCCAAATTCCATCAGTTTTCACAAAGTCTCTCCCTGGTTTAACAGGAAACCACCAGCTCTTGTACTGACTCTGTTCTGAGAAGCAGAAGGCTCTTAATTTAATTATTATCTTAATTTATTTTCTAAATTTCTCACTTTTTTTCTCTTTCCATCCTGAGGCCATCTTTGATTTGGGCAAGTTTTTCTCTCTTGGTTCCAGCAGAGCTAAATTTACCCATTTTTGGAAAGTATTTTTGGCACGAAAAATACAACTTTGGTGTGGGACTTCAGCTTATGCTACTTCAGCGGGAAGGAAAAGAGATTATTTAAATTTGGGATGGTGTTGGTTACAAAAAGAATCCTAATCTTTGTCACTTTGTGTAAGACTGGGAGAGAACCAAATTCCCTGTGGAGAGTTGGTTTTGGAAAAAAAAAAGAAACCAACAAAACATTTAATTTAGATAAAAATAAAATATTAAATGTCAAACTTAATTTTAGCTGTAATATAATACAGCAGTTAAAAAAAAATCCTGCTGTCACTGTGTATTTCATTATGTTCTGAATTTCATGATGTTTTTCGTTGGCATTTTAAAATAAATGTGAAAACGTGTGTAAAATAAATGGTTTTGTGACAGATTTTTAGCTCGAATCTCAAACGTGGTGACTGGGAAGGTAATGACATAATGACCCCTGAAGTGGGTAATTGGGATGTAAGTGACAATTGCCACCCGAATTGCTCCATTAACGGGGACTTTGTTCAGGGGGAAGTGGTGAATTCGGTGGTTGGGTTGGTTTGTGTCGCTGCTGTGGGGCTGGGGCAGAGAATGCCCTGCTCAGTGACACTGGGATTGCCAGGCCAGGGAATCAGGAATTCCCGAGTGGGAATAAACCCCCAGTGCCACCCAGACCCCCCCAAACCAGCCTGGGCATCCCTGGCAGCGCTGGCCAAAGGCTCCTGGAGCTGTGGCAGCCTCGGGGCCGTGCCCATTCCCTGGGCAGCCTGGGCAGTGCCAGCACCCTCTGGGCAAGAACCTTGCCCTAAAACCCAACCTAAATCCCTCCAGGCCCAGCTCCAGCCAGGATCTATGGGTTTCTCTGGGTCTGGGTTGAAGGCACTCAAGATGGTGTTTCATGTTTGGACTCAGGTGTTTAATATTTCTTATTATTTCAGTAAAATGCTTATTACTTATTTCAGTAAATCACTTATTATTTCAGTAAAACAGTCTCACTACTGTGAGTTCTGCAGCTTTTCATTAGAAGGCACAAAATGCCCAACAGTCTCTTGGTACAAGGACTTTTAAGACTGAACTATCCAATGAAGAACTGACACCTGGATTATTTTCCCTTTTAACCCAATAACTGATCCCAAAGAGCTGCAATGGGGACTTTTCTGCCCAACTACAAAATGCCACCCAAACCCATGGAGAAGGAGGAAGAAGAAGCAGCATGGAGAACAAACCCAGGACAACACCCTGTGCCCTCCATCTTGCTTCCATCCACAACACACTAAAAACCCCAAAACCTCAATTTCTCACCAGTGATGCACCTACACTACTCTCTATAATCTATTTCACACTTTTGTGGATTCTGGTCTATCTTGAAGTCTGGGAAAGTTTCTCCATGGATGAGGGTCAGAGTCAGTGCTGCCCTGGGGGTCAGGGCACCCCAGAGCAGACACAGAAATACTCCTGGTGGAATATTTCTGGGTTTCCACAAGGATCCTGGCCCTGTCCCTGCAGTGGCCATTGCCTGCCCCTCAGGATGGTTTGATTTGGGGTGAAGGAGCCAGGGACAGCCAGAGCTGGGTGATGCCACCTGGCAGCCTCAGGGCATCCCCCTGGGACAATGCTGTGTCCCCAAGGCCTCAGGAACACCATGTCAGCCTGGAACAGGGACAGAGGAGGGAACAGGGAAGAAAGGAAGCCCTGATTCATTCCTGGATGCTCACACAGCCCTTCCCTCACTGCTTTCCTCCTGGTGTCCACTCACAATCAGGAAGGGCTAAAAGCAAGAGTGACAAAAGTGACAGGGCCTTTATGTGCCTGCCTCAAGAATGGCATGTCCTGACTGGTGTGGGACGAAATAAATAAATAAAATTATTAAAGAACGAAACAACCAGGTCAGGGCTGATGCTGTCCCTGTGCCCAGCCCTGGGGGCACCTCTGGCTGCTGTGCCCAGCTCTGGCTCCTCAGTTTGGGAAGGACCTTGGGACCCTGAGCACATCCAGAGGGGCCAACGAGGCTGGAGAGGGAACACAAACCCTGTGAGGAGCCCTGAGGGAGCTGGGGGTGCTCAGCCTGGAGAGGAGCCCCAGGGAGAGGGGCCTCAGCCCTACCTGGCCCTGCCTGGCCCTGTGTCTGTCCCTGTGTCTGTCCCTGTGTCTGTCCCTGTGTCTGTCCCTGGCTGTCCCTGTGTCTGTCCCTGTGTCTGTCCCTGTGTCTGTCCCTGTGTCTGTCCCTGGCTGTCCCTGTGTCTGTCCCTGTGTGCAGAGCTCAGAGCAGGCCCAGGCTCTGCTCCAGGCCCAGCAATGGCCCCAGAGCCACGGGCAGGGCCTGAGCCCAGCAATTCCCCTCACAGGAGGCACAACTTCTGCCCTGTGATACTTTAAATTTGAGCTTTTCTATTTTTCAGGTTCTGTGCTGCTTCAGTGTGTGGGTCTGGGCTTCACATGATGGAATGGTGAGCTCTGTGCACAGAGCAGGGAGACAAAACAATTCCTGCTCCAGCTGGGCACCAAGGACAAATGATCCAAATCTCAGCCCAGGAGCACAAACCCCGTGGGCTGCAGAGAGAAAAACAAGCAGGGTGGGACTGCCTGGGCTAAAGCTGGGATGGGACAATGAACTGCAAGATGCAAATGGAGCAGAACTGATCCCAGGGACAGAGCCCGTGCCCGGCCGTGCATTTTGGGGCCATTTTGGTTCATCTTGGGTTCATTTTGGGGCCATTTTGGTTCATCTTGGGTGCAGCCCTGGCTGGGCTCTGGTGCTGCCCAAGGTGCATCCATGGAGGAGATGCTTTGAATAAATCCCTGCTTTATTCTTTAGCTCTGCCCAACCTCTGCTCTGGGTCAGCCTTCCTCTGTGTCCAGAGGGATCCTGACAGGCTGCCCCACAATATCCATATCTGCTACAAACCTGTCTAAATATTCCAATAACTCCATGGCTGAAGGTCAGAGACCACATCAGGATGCCCTGTCCTTCATTCCTGCTGGAGAGGGACACCAGGCTAAAGGAAAATCCCAGAGTCACAGAATCACCAAAAGAGTTCCATGGGTATCCAGCATCAGCCCAATCCCTGTCCCCAAGGGTCACATCCAGACTCCTCCTGAACCCTTCCAGTGACTCCAAACCTCCCTGGGCAGCTCATTTCAATGCAGGCAAATTTTCTTTCCCAATCTCCAACCTGAGCCTGCCCTGGTGCCATCTGAGGCCATTTCCTCTCCTCCTTTCCCTGCCCCTCCTGTCAGGAGCTGTGCAGAGCAATGAGGTCCTCCCTGAGCCTCCTTTTCTCCAGGCTGAGCCCCTTTCCCAGCTCCCTCAGCTGCTCCTCCCAGGCTGTGCTGATGGATGGGGAGTGCTGTGAAATCAGAATGAGGAAAGGAATAGTTGTGGTGCCTCTGTCCCCCGGGGAAAGGCAGGATTGCACAGCCCTGGGCTCCTCTTGAGCCACAGCTCTGCTCACCCCATGGCCCAGTGACTGCTGCCCTGCCCTGCTGACCCCTCTGGGCACAAGGAGCAGCTCCAGCCAGAGCAGCACAAACCCAGCACTCCATTGCTGTGTCTGGGTTTGCAGGAAGGAGAACAAGCCCAGACCTGCAGGGCTCAGAGTCCTGGCTCTGCTCCCTCCCTGGGCTTT
>CM019902.1:115897873-115956513 GCA_009764595.1 Geothlypis trichas | reverse complement strand
CAGTCTGGGGTTCCACGATTCCATAGCAGGACAATTGTCCCCCCAAGCCTGGCTCCATGCAGGATTCCTCAGCTGCTCTCCCAGCTCCAGGCCCTGCAGACCTCAGGGAGGTGTTTTAAGCAGGAAAAAGAAAAGCAACAGCACCAGGAGGATTCCAACACTTTTAATCTCACTCCTGATTTACCTGGACAAAGAAGTCCCTGACAATGAGCTCATGAAACACAATAATTAACACAAAACCCAAAGCTCATGAATTCCAATAAATTTAACTTTAGCTTTTCCAGCCCCTTGGGAATAACCCAGCTCTTGGGTTTGTGCTTACCCAGGGAAAAAGAACCAGGAATGAGCTGGGGTGGCTGCTTGCTTGGGCTGTTGGACACAAATTGTCCCCTGCAGACACAGGGATGAGTCCAGCAGCTTGGGCTGTGTGGTCAAATCCCAACCCTCAGCAGATCTGCCCCTCTTAGAAATGTGGTTACACAGCTTTGCCCTCAACCTGGAACAACAAAAGTGGGGTTTTTCCACTCTCCCATAAAGTAAAAGCCACATCTTTGCTCCAGCTTTCACTCACCCAAGGAAATTTCACCTGCAGGCAAATGCCACCCGTGGAAAACTCCATGTCCAAAGGTGAGGAGTGTTTTGGAAAGTCAGGAGAGTGTGAAAAACAGGGGCCAGGATGGAAACTATTCCTGCAGTGCAAGGCAAAGGATTGGATTCCCATCTTGGATTCCTTCTCCACCAGCCAAGGCTGTCACACACCAAGGGCAAACAAAGCCAACAATGAACTGACCAAAATTCAATGTTATTCCACAGAGCATAGTTGAGGTGAGGGGAGTTATGTGGGATGGAAGCTGAGGTTAAGGGAACACAAAGGAGAAGGAATTTGGGCACTTTGGGGGATGTGTAGGGAATAGTTTTCCTTCACATCTGGTGCAAATTGGAGATTGCCAGGCACAAAATCCATACCCTGGGCCAAGCCAGTGGTTGGGCTTAAAAACAAGGCAATTGTCTTCGAAAACTTAAATATTGTTTCTCTAGGATTTGTGGTTGTGTAGCCTCGAGATATTCCACAGGGAGTGCTGGGAGTGCCAGGCTGAGGTGAAATGACCCTGCTGAGGCCAGGCTGGGAGGCTGCAGAGAAAACCTCCAGGAGCTCTGAGCTGGGCTGCCTCATGGGAGACTCATTGGGGTGGCACTTCCCAAGGAAGGTGTTGGTTGAGGAGGAGAGAATTCTCCCCATCCCACCTTTCCTGCACTCTCTCCTTGCTCTCTGGCTGCTTGATTTGGGGTTTTTTAGAACAAATTGTGATTTCTTAGTTTGTCCTTTGCTGAGGGGGACAGTGAGGCTGGAGAAAGGCAGAGACCCCCAGGCAGTGGCAAAAATGCTGCTTGATCCCAGAATCCCCAAATCCCCACGGCTGGAACAGATTTCCAATGTCACAGAGTGCCAGCTGTGCCCCATGGGCACCTTGTCCCCAGCCCAGAGCACTCAGTGCCACCTGCAGGGGACACCTGCAGGGATGGGCACTGCAAAGCTCCCTGGGCAGCCCCTGCCAAGGCCTGAGCTCCCTTTCCATGGGCAAATTCCTGCTGCTGGCCAAGCTGAGCCTGCCCTGGCCCAGCCTGAGGCCGTTCCCTCTGCTCCTGTCCCTGTTCCCTGGGAGCTCAGCCCGACCCCCCCGGCTGTGCCCTCCTGGCAGGGACTTGTGCAGAGCCACAAGGGCCCCCTGAGCCTCCTTTGCTGCAGCCTCAGCCCCTGCCCAGCTCCTCAGGGATTCTCCAGCCCCTTCCCAGCTCCTCAGGGATTCTCCAGCCCCTGCCCAGCTCCTCAGGGATTCTCCAGCCCCTTCCCAGCTCCTCAGGGATTCTCCAGCCCCTGCCCAGCTCCTCAGGGATTCTCCAGCCCCTTCCCAGCTGTTCTTCTCCCAAGCACAGAGTTCCAGCTGTGCTGGTGACGAGCAAAGGCAGAGAAAATCCTGGGATACAAATCATGTGATTACCAAATTACCAAAACACCCAGTGCAAACAACTAAATAACTATTTAATACAATAAAACACCGAACACACTTTTTATTCACCTTGTGGAAATCTCAGCTGCACTGGAGCCAAAATCCACCATTTCCCTGCTCCTTTCTCACTTTTTTTTTTTTTTTTTTACACTTCCACAGCCATTCCCATCATGATTTAAAATAATCTCATTTCCAAGACACGGCAGTGGCTGAGGAAGTTCATTGCTGCATTTGGGATCATCTCGATTTACCCCGACGTGATTTAAAATTCTTCTTGTGCTCTATAAATGGGTTTCCATTAAATCCCCCATAATATTCCTTTAACCCCTGGTCAATGTTTGGCTTCCAGTGCCTATATTTAAATATGATTAGAGGAACTCTGCCTCCTGATGAAGTGATTCCATATAAAGCAAACTTACTGTAATTTAATTTCTCTTTTGAACTGGAGGCAGAGTCTGAATCCACATTTATTTCATGGAACTGAGGGGGTGGGAATGGGATTTGATTATGAGAATAAATATAAGATCATATGATTGAAGAATTAATAGCTTCCCTTATCCAACTTTAATCTGTTTAAATAACTTTAAGAGCAGCTCAAGGCCAGGAATATTTGACTATTCCATAGTAAAGCAGCCAAGCAGCTCAGCAGAGTTTCCCCTGGAACATCCTTGATTGACTTTCTCCATGAAAATTGAATATTTAGGGTTTCAAACAATACCTAGATGCAGCATTTTTTTACATGTTTTGACCAGCTGAGAATTCATTGGGATTTTTTTTCCTGTTGAAAAAAAATCTTGTGGATATTTCAGTGGAATATTTCAATTTGTTGGTGAGTGAGGTCAGACTCCAGGGTTAACTCGTGTTTGATATCCTGGATAAATCCACACTGGGAATTGGACAATGCCATGACCAAATCCCAGCAAATGGATCCCAACAGCTCAATTCCATTCGGGCAGGAAAATTTTTTTTCCTGGGAACTTTGAGGGATGTAACTCCGTGACATCCAGTGAAGAATTTAAAGCACATTTCCCCCCAAAAAATAATTTGTGCAAAACCTTTGTGCTCCCTGGAAAAAAAACCCTCTGTTTGAAGGAACTTGCCAATATTATCAGTTCAACCATGGAATTGTACAATTCCACAATGGTTTGGGTTGGAAGGAGCTTAAGGATTGTCCCATTCCCACCCCTGCCATGGCAGGGACACCTCCCACTGTCCCCAGTGTCCAGCCTGGCCTTGGGCACTGCCAGGGATGCAGGGATGGAATTCCATCCCAGCCCTGCCCACCCTGCCAGGGAACAATTCCCAATTTCCAAGATCCCATCCAGCCCTGCCCTCTGGCACTGACAGCCATTCCCCTTCCTCCTGTCACTATTAGTGGATAAAAACTCCCTCTCCCTCCTTTTTAGAACCCCTTAAGGCACTGGAAGGGCTCAAGGAATTCTCCTGGAGCCTCCTCTCCTCCAGAACATGGAAAACCAAATCCACAACCTGAGGACAGCCTTGGGAAAGAATCCCTGCTCAAGGGGCTGGAGATGTCCACTGTGACTGGCAGCTCCTTTTTGGGATTATTCCATTTTCCCATCCACATTTTCCTGAGGGCAGCCTTGGGAAAGAATCCCTGCTCAGGGGGCTGGAGATGTCCACTGTGACTGGCAGCTCCTTTTTGGGATTATTCCATTTTCCCATCCACATTTTCCTGAGGACAGCCTTGGGAAAGAATCCCTGCTCAGGGGGCTGGAGATGTCCACTGTGACTGGCAGCTCCTTTTTGGGATTATTCCATTTTCCCATCCAGGTTATTCCATCCCTTCCCAGAAGGAGGCATGGGGCAGGAATTCCACCAGGAGTAGGGAGATTCCAACAACTGCAGCCCCTGGAACTGTCATGGAATCTCCTGCTTTGTTTGTTTTAATTGATGGGGAAGGTCCAGCGGGTCTGTGAGAGCTGGGGAAGGAAAACCACCTTTGGAATCTCTCTCCACAGGGAGCTGAATCCCAACAGAATGGATTCTTTTCATGGCATGGAGCATCCAGGGGTTCATCCATGGGAATTGTGGAAGGGCTCAGGAGCCAGCTCAGCCCTCCTGCACTCCTGGCACTCTGGGATTTCCCAGCTGGGCTGGGGGCTGTGGCCAGAGTTCATCAGCTCACACAAACCTGTCCTACCTGGGCTTGTCCAAACTGCATCCCAACAGATTGAAACCTTTGGTCTCCTCCCTGTGTTGGGATCAAGGCTTTTACAACTTAATTACAACTGGAATTAAAGAGATCTTTCTTTGGTCTGTGTTAAATTCTCTGCCTGGTACTTTGATTAGAGCTTCTCCTTCTTTTATTACCAGTTTTATTACCCTGTTCCTCATTCCTCAGGACTTTCTGGATCTATATTCTCATTCACATCTTTTCCAATCTATTAATCCCTTCTACATTTCTCCTCAGCTTTATTTCCCTCCCTTCTCTTTCCTTCTGGTTGCACATAATGGGTTTGAACAGAGGCAAAATCCATTTTTATTTTGTTTAGTTCTCTAATCATTGCTCCCTGGCTTTTTCCATTCTCCACCACCACTAAACACTGAGCTGCCTTTTCAGGGAACTACCCAGAAACTCCCAGACCAATTCCCTAAACAGCAGCAGCTCAGTCAGAATCCCAGAATCCTGGAATGGTTTGGGTTGAAGGGACTTCAAATCCCACCCAGTGCCACCCCTGCCATGGCAGGGACACCTTCCCCTGTCCCAGGCTGCTCCAAGCCCCATCCAAGCTGGCCTTGATCATTCCCTGCATCCCTGGCAGTGCCCAAGGCCAGGTTGGACACTGGGGACAGTGGGAGGTGTCCCTGCCATGGCAGGGGTGGCACTGGGTGGGCTCTGAGGTCCTTTCCACCCCAAACCATTCCATGATTCTGGGATTCAGTTCCTCAGCTTGTCCCCTGTACAGAGCTCCTTCTCCATAGGAAATTCTGCTTGATCCAAATGCAAAACCCTGGCACAACCAAGGTCACTTGTTACAAAACCCCTCTGCCCCGTTTTCAGATATTTATTTTTACTCATGTCCCTCCTCTTGCCTCTGGAACTGTAACTGTGACAGTGACAGGATTTCTGTCCCCAGTTTCAGCCACATTCCCACTCACTCAGGCTCTGACCCTGCCCTGTTGGACAATTGCTGTGCAATCCCTCTCTCTTCCCCTGGCTTCCCCTCAAATGATCAGCCAGACATTCATCCAAGCCCTGCACTTCTGTTCTGATCTAGATGCAAGGAGCTCCTTTTTTTTGGGAATCATGGAAAAGCTTTCCAAGCTTTTGCCATGATGAAATAGTTCCCCCCTACCTGTTGGCCACAGAGCTGCTGCAGCTGCATTCCTGCTCTTTTCCTTTTGCTCCCCATTCTCCTGGAGGATTGCTGGCTGTTGCTGACATTTGTATTGTGCCTGGCTTTATTAATTCATCAAATGCCAAGGATCTGGTTCCTCATTCTGCTGGAGCAGCTGGTTCCCATCAGCTGCTGTTACAATTGGCTTGAAAAACCTCCCAGGAGGAGCCCAATAACTCAGATTTGTCAGATCTGCAATAATTCATGCAAGATGGGGCCGATGTGGAAATCCACATTTCTTAACTGTGAGGATCAAGATACCAATCCCATTGTTGAATCCAAGATGGGACTTCCAGTGGAACCCACTTGTCACTGACAATTCCCAATTCCCACCCCCTTCCTCTTGCACAGCCTGAAATCTTCTGTGTTTGCTCTTAGGCCTGGGGTTGTGTATTTCCTTTTGAGAAAGGAATATTTTCATTTTGAAGAAAATCTGTTCAGATCTGAACAGAACAACCCAAACAATTCAGAAAATCCCTCCACAGTGCTCCTCATACTCGGATAACTCCAGGAACATTTCCCTTAAATCCTCACATTTGGCATCTGCCAAAGAGGAATGTGTGGTTTGCCTCGATAGGAGAAATCTGGAAATGAACATTCAGACATTTTCTGCTTTGTAATTTGTCATTGTCCAGGCTGGTTTAGCAATGAGTGTGCGAGCACAACGTTCATGGAGTTTTTAGTTCTGGTCCTCTGGCTCCACACAGACCTTTTGTTATCTTTTTGACTCAGGAATTACATCAGATGTCATTTGGAGCTCACTGGCAGGCCCTGCACGATGGCAAATGCACAGACCCTGAGGAGAAACTCAACATTTCCTCATAAAAACTCCACCTCGATGCTTTTTGTTTCCTCAGCACCTCCTCACCTGCACAACAACTGTGTCTGAACCCATCTGAGCTCTTGGACAGAAAGAGGATGAGGGGGAATGGCTTCCAACTGGAGCAGGCAGGCTGACATGGGATATTGGGAAGGAATTCTGTGGGGCCCAGGCTGCTCTCAGGGGTTGTGGATTCTCCATCCCTGGAAGTGTCTGAGGACAGGTTGGAACAATCTGGGATAGTGGAAGGGGTTCCTGCCCATGGATGAGCTTTAAGGACCCTCCAAACCCAACCCAACCCAACCCATCCCAATCCAATCCAACCCAATCCAATCCAACCCAAACCAGCCCAATCCAACCCAATCCAATCCAATCCAATCCAATCCAATCCAATCCAACCCAATCCAGCCCAATCCAATCCAATCCAGTCCAATCCAAACCCAACCCAGCCCAACCCAACCCATCCTATCCCAACCCAACCCAACCCAACCCAATCCAATCCAACCCAACCCAGCCCAATCCAATCCAATCCAATCCAATCCAATCCAATCCAAACCAGCCCAATCCTACCCAATCCAGTCCAATCCAATCCAATCCAATCCAATCCAATCCAATCCAATCCAATCCAATCCAATCCAATCCAATCCAATCCAATCCAATCCAACCAAACCCAACCCAGCCCAACCCAACCCATCCTATCCCAACCCAACCCAACCCAACCCAATCCAATCCAACCCAACCCAGCCCAATCCAATCCAATCCAATCCAATCCAATCCAATCCAATCCAATCCAGTCCAACCAAACCAAACCCAGCCCATCCCAATCCAATCCAATCCAATCCAATCCAATCCAATCCAATCCAATCCAATCCAATCCAATCCAATCCAATCCAATCTAACCCATATCAACCCAACCCATCCCAACCCAATTAAAGATTCCATGATTGCCTGTGCAGCTCATTAAGCAAATTAAAGACCTTGTCCCACCTCTCTGTGCCTACAGCAGCTCTACCAACCCACCCTGGATGCCTTAAGGAGCTGGAACAGAGGATAAATGGAGTTAAGAGGAATCAAGTAGGTATTTATTTAAGTTTTTATTTTATTTATTATTGTGCCTTCAAAGGCCACAGCCTGGCAGTGCCACAGCCACAGTCGTGGCTCCAAGATGGAATCAAGACAGGGCTTGGTCATGAGATGTCACATTTTTATAAGTTTTAGTCCATTTGCATACAGGAGTTAACTAATTAATAATTTCAAATGATGAAGTTTCATCCTTGCTTGCTTGCCCACTCTCCTCTTTTCACATTCTTTGTGCTTTGGGCCTGAAGTTTGAAGGATTGTCCTTGAGTCTCCAGCTGGAATGGGATTGTTTTGTCTTCCTCACCCTGTGAAAAGATCCCAGTAACCTTTAACATAAAGCTAAAGCTGCACACCAAACAGAACAGAGAAACAAAACCCCAAGGTATCACCCTTTTCCCTTCTTTTTCCTGGGCAGGGTGTCCTTGAGCTCGGGTGCCTCATCCTGGGTGTCCTGAGGAGCCCTGGGGTGTCCCACAGCTCCCAAACTCCAAGAACAAGGAGCAGCTTCAGCTCCATTCCCAATGGCCCCGGCAAGATCCCAGCTTCAGCTCCTTGTGGGAAGGAGCTGTGACCAAGAAAACAGAGTCAGCCTGTGGTTGAGGCCCAGGGTCTGGGCTCCATTCCTGGAATTGCAGCAGATTTCCTGTGTGGCTTTGGACGAGTCACGTCAGCCAAAGCCCTCAGAGCTGGGGCCAGGCCACAGCTGCCCCAAATCAGGTGTGTGTTTGTTTATTTGTTTGTTTGGCCAAACATGGATTTAGGAGCCTGATTTTTAACATCCAGGTGGTTTTAATAAATCTTTGGTCCATATATCTCAGGTGGCACAGCTCTCTGGAGTTCCTGGAGAGCACAGGCCCGTTGTTCATGTGTGAATTTGGGGGTGTTTACTTTATAAAGCTCATCAGGTGGACACTCATTGCTCTGAGCCAAGCGCTTCCACCTGCAGATGGGGAAAGTCCAGGAGCACAATTCCATCTCTTCAGGCCTTCCAGAGGCTCAGCTCATTAAGGGTGGAAAGGCTCCAATCCCAGAGAAATGCAAAACTGAGCATTTCTGCTCCAGTTTATTCCACCTCTGGTTTAGGCCTTGAATATCCCTGTTGCATTCTCAGTGGGGAAACACTCCAGACTTGCTGGGCAGCTGCTCTCACCCTGAGGATTATTTTCCCCTCAAGAAAGAATCCCAGAATTTACCTGCTAAGTTTTTAATTCCCTCTCCAGTTCTGTCAGGATCCAAGCACCAGAAAACACCATGCAAGACCTTTTAAAACAGAAAAATGCAAGGTAGCAGTCCACACCCACTCATTATTTTCATTCCTTGTCTTAAATAACCTGTCCAAACAAACAAATGCCTCCTAGGCTGAGACCTTCTACCACAATTTTTAGGCCAGGCTGGATTTTAACAGCCAACTTATAACAACAATCCCCCCTTATTGGTAGTGGCGTGTGTGCTACCAGGGTAAAAATACTCCCAGTGTGCACACACTGGATGGGATTTAAATAGAAATATCCTTGTGATTTTGGCTGACAGAGTCCTCGGGCAAAGCTGGCTCTGTGCAGAGGCAGAACTTTTCTTAGCTCAGCCAGGGGCTGGGTTGGTGTCCAAAGGGGCTGGGAGGGGACAGCAGGGCCAGGAGGGGGCTCTGAGGCTGGGCCTGAGTGAGGGACCCCAGCTGGAGACACCACTGAGGTGTTTGACACCCCAGCAGGTGGAAATTGGGGTTTTGTCCAATATCCCCAAATCCCCAGGGCTGGAACAGATTTCCAATGTCACAGAGTGCCAGCTGTGCCCCATGGGCACCTTGTCCCCAGCCCAGAGCACTCAGTGCCACCTGCAGGGGACACCTGCAGGGATGGGCACTGCAAAGCTCCCTGGGCAGCCCCTGCCAAGGCCTGAGCTCCCTTTCCATGGGCAAATTCCTGCTGCTGGCCAAGCTGAGCCTGCCCTGGCCCAACCTGGATTTTCCAGCCCCTTCCCAGCTCCTCAGGGATTCTCCAGCCCCTGCCCAGCCCCTCAGGGATTCTCCAGCCCCTTCCCAGCCCCTCCAGGGCTCTCCTGCAGGACCAGAACTGGGCCCAGCCCTGCAGGGACCCCAGCACAGAGGGACAATCCCTGCCCTGCTCCTGCTGCACTCAGAATTTGCCCCCAATGTGCAGCAAATCCCTCAGAGATGTGGCAAACAGGAGGCACAAAATCAAGTGAAGGCCCATGCGACCAAGATTCCCAGGCAAAGTGGATTAAAAATCCAAGGGAATCTTTAAACCAAACATTGGTTTCTGTAGAACAACAAAACCAGGGTAGTGTTTGCACTCAGCCATAAAAGTTGCTGTGGTTGTGTAATCATGTGAAGTTGTGGCCTTAGGAGGAGTTAGAAAGCAGCTGCAGCAAATTAACTTCTCAAATTTATTATGGATTGGGTGGAATCTAGAAAATTCCCCCATGTTATTCTTTTTTCTTTAATAGAACTGCAAAAGGCACGTTTTGGATGAGGTTTCATCCCAAGCCTCTCCCTCCGGGCAGGCACAAACCTGAAACCTTGGAGGAGAAATGCAAAACCAGCAGCAAAACCAAGCACCCCCTCCCAAAAATGCATTTTTGGACAGTTTTTCCCTCCTTTAAGGGCCTGGTCCATGTCCCATAGGGCTCAGGCACAGGAATCCCAGTGCAGGGAGCTGGTAGAGCCTCAGAAAGGTGAAAATGTGTGGGGTGATGCCAGGTGAGTGAATTCTGGTAGAGCCCTTGGGGATCCTCATTCCAGAGAAGGGGATGGGCACCACCAGGAGGAAATCCATGGAAGGGCTGCCATGGGGAGAAATTCTGGATTCTGTGCTGAGAAATAATTCAGAGTCTCCTCTAAAAATCAAGCCCAGAAAGCCTCCAGTGCCCTGCCATTTTTAGAGGATAATCACAGGAAGCTGTCCCAGATTCCCAACATTCTCCAATGTTCTTCAAAATAATTTCCAAGTTGCCCTCACCAGCTCCTCAATCTCTGCTGGTTTTCCCTGGGATCTGCAGCTCCTTGGCTCACCACTTCACCCCTTTCACACCCCCAGGCCTGCTCTCACCTTCCTCACTGCCCCTCATGCCATGCCATGCCATGCCATCCCATGCCATGCCATGCCATCCCATCCCATCCCATCCCATCCCATCCCATCCCATCCCATCCCATCCCATCCCATCCCATCCCATCCATCCCACCCCATCCCATCCCATTATCCCATCCCATCCCATCCCACTTTTCATCCAGGTCTCTGGATGACCTTGAGTGTCTTTGGACATCCTGTGGTTTTCCCACCTCAGGGAGTTGTTTTTGGGGTTGTGTCTGTAGGAATTATGGTTCTCAGGAGTCCACTGAGGATGAAATCCTTTCCACACAGAGCTTTCCCAAAATGAAACCATTTCCCAGCCACTTTATTGAACAAAGGGATGATCCCAGTGCTCAGATCTGGATTCCCTGTAATGCTCATTTGCTGTAGAGCCCATCCAGACCTTATCCAGTGGAAATTTTTGCACCACCTCCAAAGTTCTTGGGATGTCCTTACAGCCTGGGCCAGGATCATTTTGTTTTCCCTGCATGAACAGTCTTGTTCCCACTTATCCCTGCATATTTCTGCTGGGTGTTGGATCCTGCTGAGGAGAGCTGCTCATTAACAGGAATTTTCACCCTCCAACACCTCTTCCTTAAAGCCCACTCGTTGTTTTTGGAAAACGTTCAGCTCCTCCCATTATTTTGCTCCCAAACTTTCCCTCCTGGATTCTGGCAAATCTGGCAGGATTCACCTTGGGAGCAGGCAAACAGGGAAGGAGCTGGGCCCTGGCAGTTCAGCTCCTTGCTGCCATGAATGGAGGATTTTAGGGATGCAGCACTTCACTCCTGGCCCTGAGAGGCCCAAAGCATCTTCTCTTGCAGGTGAAATGTTCACTAGGAATGTTCTGAACCCCCAGGGAACAAAGCTGGCTCATCTCCTCCATAAAACATTCATGGCACTGCAACAGGGAGCTCCTGCTTTGTGAGCTGGGTTATTCCCTCCAGATTCCTGAGAAAAAGATCAGAAAAGGAGGGAAACAGTCAAGGCTGCAGCAGAATCAGGTTTTAGTTGTGAACTGAGAGCAGGGCATGAGCAGCAGCTCCTTGGAATCTTGTCCCTGAATGGGAAAAATTTAATAAAAAAAAATCATAGGATCTTCATGGCCACATCAGCCAGTGTGAATCTGAGCTGCTCCAGTAGAACCAGTATGGACCACTGAGGGCCTGGTTATGGAATTCCTAAGTCCAGCCATGCTCCAGATCATTTTAGTGAATAACTGTACACAGGTCTCTGTTTTCCAGGTGATTTGGGGATGTCCAGTGCCTGAATGGATCTGAAAATCCTGGATAACTTCAGTGGCACCTGAGCATTTCTCTGCCCAGAGCAGCTGGGGCTGCCCCTGCATCCCTGGCAGTGCCCAAGGCCAGGCTGGACACTGGGGACAGTGGGAGGTGTCCCTGCCATGGCAGAGGGGTAGGAATGGGATGAGCTCTAAGATCCCTTCCAACCCAAACCATTCCATGATTCTTAGGCACGTTTTCTGTTTGAATACACAGAATTCCTACAAAAGAACCTCCCTGTGTCTCAGGGGAAAATCCACAACCCTTCCAAGGTGACCTTGATGCTCCTGAGTGGTGCTTGTGCAGAGTTCTCTGCTTGTCACAAACAACTGCTAAAACCAGACATTAAAACCAGTTTTAAAGCAGGAAAACAGTTTAAAAACAGTTTTAAAGCTTGAAAGGAGTGAGTGTATGAGCAGAACCCCATCTAAAGCACCCCCTGCCTGCTCCACAGCTTTATTACCCTGGGCTGGTTCCCTGCAGACTCAGAGGAGCAGGAGCTGTGGGTCACAGCCACTCATCCCTGACATTTCCCCTCCATCCCAAAGCCTCTGACCCTGCTGTCCACAGCTCATGGAGCAGCCAAGCCACTCAGGGCCCTGCCAGAGGCCACTGTCCACTCCTTCAGGAGCCCAGCGAGGCAGCTGCACTCACACAATGGCTCCTTTTCCTCCTTGGATGCAGCTCAGGAACCACCCCAGCCTTTTCTTCCCCCTCCATCTGCAGAGAGTCATCACTGCTGGCAAGGACAGCGAGGAGTGGGATAAATGGAGAAAGCAGCATCGACCCACTGCAGCCTGCCCTGGGATTTGTCACTGCAGAGGGACATTTGTCAGGGCTCTGACAGGGCAGGGATGAAGGCAGTGCTGCACAGATTTGAGTTCAGTGTGTTTTTCAAGCAGGCTCTGCAGTGCAGCTCTTCCAGGAGCTGTTCCAGCCTGGCAGCAGCCTTGGAATGAGTCTGATCCTTGCTGTCCATCAGCCACAGCAGGAACCAGAGGAGCAGCAAACCAGGGCACAGTGGGTCACGCAATCCCAGACTGGTTTGGGTTAAAAATCACCTCAATCCACCCCCTGCCATGGGACACCTTCCACCATCCCAGGCTGTTCCATCCCTGTGAATGTCCCAGGCCAGCTTGGAGCACCTGGGACAGTGGGAGGTGCCCCTGCCATGGCAGGGGTGGCACTGGGTGGGCTTTGAGTCCCTTCCAACCCAGTTCCTGCAGTGAGTCCATGATCCCCTGGTTCTCTTGACCTTGCAGGGTAATTACAATCTCATCCTGCTGCATCATTCCCCGCTGGGAAATGCCTGGATTTGTCATTTCTGTCACCCATGGGATGTCATTACTTCCTGTCAAACCCTGTTGCCTCAGAAACTCTGTCACCAGGTTTGTGTCTCATTGTGGTGGGAACAGCCAGAAACTCAGCTCTGCTCCAGAGATTTTATGGACAGTGACAGGAGACAATAAATGGATGCAGAACAGGGATGGCAGGATTTCAGGATTTCAGGATTGCAGGAGAAAATCCAGCAGAGCAGAGCTGGCAGCAGGCAGAGCTCACGGCTGCTGTGGGAAAAAAACAAGGAAAAAACAAAATAATTCCAGACTGGTTTGGGTTGGGAGGGACCTTAAAGCCCACCCAGTCCCACCCTATCCCACTCCCACCATCCCAGTGGCTCCAGCCTCAGTGTCCAGCCTGGCCTTGGGCACTGCCAGGGATGCAGGGATGGAATTCCATCCCAGCCCTGCCCACCCTGCCAGGGAACAATTCCTCATTGCCCAGATCCCACCCAGCCCTGCCCTCTGGCACTGGAGCCATTCCCTGGGTGCTGTCCCTCCATACCAAAATCAGCCTCCAGATACAAATCCATGAGACAGGAGGATCCATCATCTCAGTTATCCATGGATCCAATGGCTTTGTGTTAAAAGTGACTTTGTTCCCATCTTCTCAGATTTTTGGAGCCCAATTTCTTCTTCTGCCTCTAAAATCTGCCTGGGTTTAGGCTATTTTTGGGATATTTAGGATATTTTCATGGCTTGCTGTGTTTGTTTGGATTTCTGGGTTTGTGATAGATACAGAGAGACCTGGCCATGCTTTTGTCCATCCTGGATGTTCCCACCGTATCAAAACTTCCATAAAATTGTGCCTGACTGGGATCTTACATTGTCTGGGACCTCTCCTGGCTGAGGAACCTCAGAGCTCTGTGTCAGAGCAGAGATGCCTCAACAAGAGCTTCATTCCTGCTCTTCCTGCTCAATAAAAGTGTTTGGGGAATGTTGGCTCTGCAGAATGTCCTGTGTATCCTGTGCTGCCATGTTCTCATTCCAAATGTCCACACTGTCATGCCCAGAAAACTGGAGAAGGCATGGAAGAGCTTTCTGTGGCTAGCAAGGACATCCTGGAAGGTTTTTTCCATAATCCAAAAGTGGAAAGTGATAATTGAGACTTAATAATAATATTTGAGACTTAAGGAACAGAAAAAGAGAGGCAAAAATTCATGGGGACAGGGATGAGGGAGCAGGAATGGTGAGGAGGATGGGGAGAATCCAGGTCCAGTTGAAGAACCATGGGCAGGGAATTGGTTTGGGCAGAAGGATTTGGGCTCCTCTGGGATCTCAGTTTCCACCAGGGAATGGTGTTTTATGTAAAGGAACAAGGGAAAACCAAAGGAGGGGTCTCAGCCAAGCAACATTGGAAATCCTTTTATTGCAGGGGGGTTGGATCTGCTGGAATTTCCCCCTGGCAGCAGCAGGAGCAGGGCAGGGATTGTCCCTCTGTGCTGGGATCCCTGCAGGGCTGGGCCCAGTTCTGGTCCTGCAGGAGAGCCCTGGAGGGGCTGGGCAGGGGCTGGAGAATCCCTGAGGAGCTGGAAAGGGGCTGGAGAATCCCTGAGGAGCTGGGAAGGGGTTGGAGAATCCCTGAGGAGCTGGGCAGGGGCTGGAGAATCCCTGAGGAGCTGGGAAGGGGCTGGAGAATCCCTGAGGAGCTGGGCAGGGGCTGAGGCTGCAGCAAAGGAGGCTCAGGGGGCCCTTGTGGCTCTGCACAAGTCCCTGCCAGGAGGGCACAGCCGGGGGGGTCGGGCTGTGCTCCCAGGGAACAGGGACAGGAGCAGAGGGAACGGCCTCAGGCTGGGCCAGGGCAGGCTCAGCTTGGCCAGCAGCAGGAATTTGCCCATGGAAAGGGAGCTCAGGCCTTGGCAGGGGCTGCCCAGGGAGCTTTGCAGTGCCCATCCCTGCAGGTGTCCCCTGCAGGTGGCACTGAGTGCTCTGGGCTGGGGACAAGGTGCCCATGGGGCACAGCTGGCACTGCATGACCTTGGAAATCTTTTCCAATCCCAGGGGTTTGGGGATTCCAGGCACACAAACAGGGCAGGAAGGATTTTTGTTTGCACTGCAGATGGACAGAAGGACATCCAGCTGCACTCAGCCTCCACAGCTGCTGCATCCCGGCCTTTCCCAGCTCCCAGAGCTCCGAGGTTTGGCTGGAGCTGGATCCCAGCAAGGCAGGGGTTAACCCCACACCTGTGGGCAGCTCCCGAGGTGTTTTTTCCCCCGAACACATAATTAGGCCGTGAGCTCATTTACAGCCCATAATGAGGTCATTATGATGCCACCAGTCGCTGCTGCCAGAGCTGGCAATCCCTAATCTGCTTCCTCTGCAGCAGCTCCCAGAGGAAGGGAGAAACCCAAACACCCATCCCCGCTAACAATGCTTTGATTTGCTCTGCTGGGGCCCCAAATTCCTTTGTTTATTCCCCATCTTTCTGATGGGTTTTCCATAACAAGGAACAGGCAGGAGATCCCTGCAGCACAAATCCACTCTGCCTCTTCCACGCCTTGTATTTTCTCTCAGTCCTTCTCGCTGTCTCCTTCTTCAGGTCCTGGGAGGCATCAGTTGAATTAGTGACAGGCTTTTTGTGGCTCCTGAAGTGGGATCCAAAGGAAAATTCCAGCTCATGGAAGGGAGGGCAAGGAGGATCCTGTGGGCAAGTGCAGACTGAAGGAGGAAGAGGCACCAAGTCCATCCTGGGCTGGTTTTAAAGCAAAATCCTTCTGTTCTCTGGATTTATCTGTGGCACATCCTGCCCAGAGAGAGGGAGGAGGAATAACCTCAGAATTCCAGCAGAACCAGCCCAGGTGACTCTTGGAATGGCTTTGGCCACTTGAGTCACTGGTGGGAACCCTCTGGAGGTGCAGCTTCCAAGAGAAATGGGAACTGCAGGGTGGGGGAAAGGGGGAAACAAAATGGGGTAATGTCCCTGATCCAAACCTGGGGGTTGGGGAAAAGGAGAATCCAAAATGGGGAAATGTCCCTGATCCAAATCTGGGGGGGAAAGAGAATCCAAATGGAGAAATGTCCCTGCTCCAGACCTGGGGATGTGGGGAAATAGAAAGCTAAAGTGGGGAAATGGAAAGCTAAAATGGAGAAATGTCCCTGATCCCAACTTGGGGATTGGGGAAAAAGGAGAATCCAAAGTGGGGAAATGTCCCTGATCTAAACCTGGGGACTGGGGGGAAATAGAAAACTAAAATGGGGAAATGTCCCTGATCCATCCCTGGGGATTGGGGGAAAAAGGAGAATCCAAAACGGGGGAATGTCCCTACTCCAAACCTGGGGGGAAATGAGAATCCAAAGTGGGGAAATGTCCCTGATCCAAACTTGGGGACTGGGGAAATGCAGAATCCAAAATGGGGAAATGTCCCTGCTCCAAACCTGGGGGGGAAAGAGAATCCAAAATGGAGAAATGTCCCTGCTCCAAACCTGGGGATTGTAGGAGAAGGAGAATCCAAAGTGGGGGAAATGTCCCTGCTCCAGACCTGGGGATTGTGGGGAAATAGAAAGCTAAAGTGGGGAAATGGAAAGCTAAAATTGAGAAATGTCCCTGATCCAAACTTGGGGATTGGGGAAAAAGGAGAATCCAAAGTGGGGAAATGTCCCTGCTCCAGACCTGGGGATTGTGGGGAAATAGAAAACTAAAATGGGGAAATGTCCCTGATCCATCCCTGGGGATTGGGGGGAAATAGGAAACTAAAATGGGGAAATGTCCCTGATCCGTCCCTGAGGATTGGGGGGAAAAGGGAAACTAAAATGGGGAAATGTCCCTGCTCCAAACCTGGGCATTGTGTGGCTCCCATGGCAAATCTCAGGGCACATCCAGCCCAGGGTGGCCCTGGCAGTTTTAGGGTCGCTCCTGCTGGGACCACCTCACCTGCAGAGGGACATTGGTGGTGCCTCAGGTTTGAGCTTTTCTATTTTTCACACTCTGTGCTGCTTTAGTGTGTGGGGCTGGGTTCACATTATGGGATGGTGAGCTCTGTGCACAGAGCAGGGAGACAAAACAATTCCTGCTCCAGCTGGGCACCAAGGACAAATGATCCAAATCTCAGCCCAGGAGCACAAACCCCGTGGGCTGCAGAGAGAAAAACAAGCAGGGTGGGACTGCCTGGGCTAAAGCTGGGATGGGACAATGAACTGCAAGATGCAAATGGAGCAGAACTGATCCCAGGGACAGAGCCCGTGCCCGGCCGTGCATTTTGGGGCCATTTGGGTTCATCTTGGGTTCATTTTGGGGCCATTTTGGTTCATCTTGGGTTCATTTTGGGCCCATTTTGGTTCATCTTGGGTTCATTTTGGGGCCATTTTGGTTCATCTTGGGACCATTTTGGTTCATCTTGGGTGCAGCCCTGGCTGGGCTCTGGTGCTGCCCAAGGTGCATCCATGGAGGAGATGCTTTGAATAAATCCCTGCTTTATTCTTTAGCTCTGCCCAGCCTCTGCTCTGGGTCAGCCTGCACAAGGCATCACTGGGATTTTTGGGATTTGTCCCTGAAAACAGCAGGACAAACTCCGAGGAGCCCAGCAGGAGGTGAAGGATGTGCCCCCATCTTGGATGTTTGTCCTCCTCAGGGCTTGGAACTGTTCCCAGAGTCCCTGACCAGCACTGAAACTCCCCAAATCCCTCTGGAGATGCCTCCTCATCCTTCCTGAGAGCCGGGAATGCTGAACTTAGCACTGAATCCACAGTGGGAGATCCAGGGCACAGCTTCCATGGAAAAGCCAAACGCCCCCAGGAACTCAACAAGGCCCTTTTGTGCTGCTCTGCTCCCTGGCCAAACAAAGCAGCACCTTCTGGCTGTCCAGGCTGACTTCCAGGCAGCTGGGAGCCCTCAGGAAAACTTGGGAGCTGCCAAGTCACCATTTCCAGGTGGGAGACAGGGGCCATTCCCAGGGGGAGGAGGAGTGACAGATAAATAACCCAAATAGCAGATGTGTGGCAGCCCTTCAGAGCAGGGAAACTGAGACTCCTGGGGAGGAACCTCAGCTGCAGCAGAGCTGCTCCAGGAGAGCTGGGGTGGGATTTGGACAGGGCTGGAGGGACAGGACCCAGGGAATGGCTCCCAGTACCAGAGGGCAGGGCTGGATGGGAAATTGGGAATGAGGAGTTGTTCCCTGGGAGGGACCCAGGGTGCCAAGAGCAGCACATTGTTACTAAACACTTAAAATACACTTAAAAAATTCTCCTATGGATTTATCCTATTGTTTGTAAATATCTAACAGGCAAAATATCCTGCATTTGAAAATATATTTATATCCTGTTTATTCAGCATGACCTGAGTCCATGAAACAACCACATTATTTTGTTACTGCATCCTCTGCAACATTGCTGCTGCTGCTGCATCTCCAGGCTTGGAGCCAGCTGGGTTTATGTGACACTGGTTTATGTGACACTGGTTTATGTGACACTGGTGGCAGCACAAAGTGGCCTTTGGAAAACTGGAACTTCTCTCCTTATCCTGCAAATTTGGTCACGAAAACTTCACATTCAAAAAGAGCCAAAGCTGCTGCTTCAGGAATAACTGGAATGTCCCCTCCATGCACCTAATTCCTTTCACATCCCTCAAAGTGATAGTTTTTTAAAAATATAAATTTTAAAAGGGTTCATTTCAAGAGTATCACTGAAATGCCAGTGATATTGTGAATCCTGTGCAGTCCAGTGCACACTGAAGGAGGAAGAGGCACCAAGTCCATCCTGGGCTGCTTTTAAAGCAAAATCCTTCTGTTCTCTGGATTTATCTGTGGCACATCCTGCCCAGCAAGAGGGAGGAGGAACAACCTCAGAATTCCAGCAGAACCAGCCCAGGTGACTCTAGGATTGGTTTGACCACTCGACTCACTGGTTAAAAAAGGCTCATCCCAGGAGTATCCCCAAAATGCCAGTTGGGAATTGGGAATCCTGCCTGGATTCCCATTTTCTGGGTGGGTTTTGAGTCGTGGAATGGGGAGCTTTGTTTGGGGAGTTCAGCTACACCAGGACCTGGCTGTGGTCCCTGGAAGCCACCCTTGGCTTGGTGGCTTTGTTAGTGTTCAAAAACACACAATCACACAGTGATTATATGTGGTGCTTTTTATTGAGAGCTCTGGGAATTGGGGTATTAGACCCCAAATCTGATTCCCACCATACATTGGAGGTGAAGGTGTTTTATACTCTATCCTTACATAACTTTCATGTTAATTATTAAACTTACATTGTTCTGTTGTATACATAGATTTCAGCTAAACATAGCTCCTGTTAAATTTCCAACATACTTTCTCATGATTCTTCTTATGGTTATATAATAATTATACTTAATTACTAAACAATCATCACATCTAACAATTCTATCATTTATCATACTGCTTACACGGGTGCAGTGATCTGAGAAAACACAAAGCCTGGCATTTTAGAGTTCTATCTTTAACATTTTAGAGTTCTATCTTGAACATTTTAGAGTTCTCTCTTGAACATTTTAAAGTTCTATCTTGAACATTTTAGAGTTCTCTCTTGAACATTTTAGAGTTCTATCTTGAACATTTTAGAGTTCTATCTTGAACATTTTAGAGTTCTATCTTTAACATTTTAGAGTTCTATCTTGAACATTTTAGAGTTCTCTCTTGAACATTTTAGAGTTCTATCTTCAACATTTTAGAGTTCTATCTTCAACATTTTAGAGTTCTATCTTCAACATTTTAGAGTTCTATCTTCAACATTTTAGAGTTTTTAACATTTTAGAGTTCTATCTTTAACATTTTAGAGTTCTATCTTCAACATTTTAAAGTTCTATCTTGAACATTTTAGAGTTCTATCTTTAACATTTTAGAGTTCTATCTTTAACATTTTAAAGTTCTATCTTGAACATTTTAAAGTTCTATCTTTAACATTTTAGAGTTCTATCTTGAACATTTTAGAGTTCTATCTTTAACATTTTAGAGTTCTATCTTTAACATTTTAGAGTTCTCTCTTTAACATTTTAGAGTTCTGTCTTGAACATTTTAGAGTTCTATCTTCAACATTTTAGAGTTCTATCTTTAACATTTTAGAGTTCTATCTTCAACATTTTAGAATTCTATCTTGAACATTTTAGAGTTCTATCTTGAACATTTTAGAGTTCTATCTTGAACATTTTAGAGTTCTATCTTCAACATTTTAGAGTTCTATCTTGAACATTTTAGAATTCTATCTTGAACATTTTAGAGTTCTATCTTGAACATTTTAGAGTTCTCTCTTTAACATTTTAGAGTTCTATCTTGAACATTTTCAGGGTTCACTATCAGCTGCTCAGAGAGGAAGGAGCTTCCATCCCTTGGTCTCCTCCTGCTGCTGAATCCCTCTGGAAAAGAAACCTCCCCCTGTGATCCTTCCAGAAAATTCCCTGGGCTGGAGAACCTGGAAGTGCCAATTGGGGTTTTGTTATAGGAGGAAAGCAAAATGAATTTTGTAGCCACATTTCACAGAGAAAAGCAAGGCACAATTATTCCCAGGAATATTTCTGGGTTCAAGATTCTCTGAACCACAAAGAGGAAGGAAAAACAATTCTTATCACATTTGCTGTGCCTGTGTTTGTGCAAAAGTAAAATGAAATATAAATATTTAATTTATTATATAAATTTATTTATATAAATTTATATAAAAAATTAATTTATTATATAAATTAAATTACATAATTTAAATTTATTTATATATTTCTATAATTTATTTATAAATTTATATAATTTATATATATTATATATTCATATAATATATATTATATATTTATGTAATTTATATATTATATATTTATATATATTTTATATTTATAATATTTTTATAAGCATATAATTTTAATTAGTTTATATTATTTAAATTGTAATATAAAATTATTAAATTAATTGATATAAATTTATATAAATTACATAAAATTTGTATGGATTATATAAAAATTTATATAAATTACATAAAATTAATATAATTGTTTATAGGTATTAATTTTTAATATTTAATTTATATAATTTTTATATAAAATTTATATAAATTAAATATAGGAATTAATATATATAAACATTTACCCAAAATAATAATATTTTGTTTTCTTGGCCTGTCAGGGCCAGGTGTGTGTGTATGTCAGGACTTTCAGGTGACAGTCACAAAATGCTGCAGTTGAGTGCTTGGCAGATTCAGTTTAGATGTAATGTGGTATAGTGTAATATAATATAAAAGAATTATATAATTATTTATATATATAAATTAAATTATATTAAATTAAATTATTAAATTAATAATAAATATAATAAATTATATATATAATTTTAATTATTAATTATAATATAAAATACAGTATAATGAAGTAATTAATTACCCTTCTAATAAGATGGATCAGCTGCATCATTCTCTCCCCTCACTGGGGTTCCCTGCAATACTACAGACTTTCCCTCCCCCCTCAAAGAAAGTGAAAAATGCCCATCACTTCTTTTTAAAAGTTTAAAAGTTTAATAGTAATAAAATGGTTATAAAAATAGTAATGCAATTAAAGTAATAATAATTTGGAGAATTTGAATAGGGACAATATGAGACAATAGAGGCAAAGAGTTACAGACAGTCCAGGTACCTTTTCTGGGCAGCACAAGCTTGAAAAAGGTCCCACGTTAACAGAGGATTAACCCTTAAAAACAATAACCTGTTGCATTTTCATACAGCTCATCCATGGTGCAGAAATTCCATTCAAACACAGGATTCTGGCTGGGCATCATCAACTTCTTCTTCTCAATCCTGATGGTGTCTTCAGGAAGGAAGAAGTTTATTTCTTCTGATAATGGAGCAATAAATTCTCTTTCTCTGAAAGATTCAGGTGTCCTGTGGCTGCTATCTGCTGTGAGTCCTTTCTTTAAAAAAGTACCTTACATAGCACAGTTTCTATTTGAACATTTTGTTATAACCTAAAACTATATTTAAGACACTACTTAGGAGAATGAACAGAGCATTACTTCATAACACAACACATATAATATTCATTTGAATATTTGCCAAAAGCCAATCATAAAATACATCAATTTTTCACAAAGAACATCACAAATGTTGTCTCCTCCTTGTCCACAGGACATGGAACTGTTGGGATTGTTTGGATCACAAAACTCAATTGAAGCAGGCAGAGATGTTGGGCTGAGGGCTGCTGCTCCCATCCCTGCCAGCAGCACCCACCTCCCTTCCCTGGAAAAGCCAAATCCCATTTCCCCAGGTGGGAGCAGCCCCTCCCTGCTCAGGGCAGCCAGCCCTGGAGGGTGGAGAGGTCCTGCAGCACCATTCCAGCATCTCCTGCTCCTCATCCCACACTCCCTGCAAGCTGCAGCTGCCTGGGGCATCCTGTTTGGAACTGGGAGCAAATATTGCCCTTGGTGGGCTCCCAGCAGCTCCAGCAGAGTGCTGGATGTTCCCCCAAATATGAGCTGGGGGCACAGCCAGATCCTGCAGAAAAGGAAGAAAAAACCACTGGAATTGCAGCTGTAGGGATACAGAAATCCTGGCTGGAATTTCACTGGGAACCTCTGGGTTTGAGCACCTCCAGAGCAGCCTCTCCCCAGCACCTGGAGTTCCAGCAGCCTCCCAGCTCTGTGGCCAGGCTGTGTGAGGGTCCATGAGGTGTTTCCCAGCACTCTGAGCCCCCTTTTCATCCTGGAAGAATTTTGGGATGGGGTTGTCCTGCCCCAGCTGTGGGAACAGAGAAAGGGGGGAGAGTAACAGAGTAGAGCAGAGAGAGAAGATGGGATGGGATGGGATGGGATGGGATGGGATGGGATGGGATGGGATGGGTTGGAAAGGATCCTAATGACCACCCAGAGCCACTCCAGCCATGGCAGGGACACCTCCCACTGCCCCCAGTGTCCAGCCTGGCCTTGGGCACTGCCAGGGATCCAGGGATGGAATTCCATCCCAGCCCTGCCCACCCTACCAGGGAGGAAATTGTTCCCAATATCTGATCTAAACCTGTAATTTTTCAGTGTGCAGCCATTCCCTGGGTGCTGTCCCTGCATCCCCTGGCAATTGTCTCTCTCCAGCTTTCCTGGGGCTCCTTCAGGCCCTGCAAGGCCACCCTGAGCTCAGCCCAAAGCTTCTCCTGTGCAGGTGAACAATGCCAGCTGTGCCAGCCTTTCCTCCCAGCACAGCTGCTCCATCCCTCTGCTCATCCTGGAGCCTCCTCTGGGCTCTCTGCAGCAGCTCCAGCTCCTCCCTGGGCTGGGGCAGCTCTGCAGGTGGGGAATCACCTGGGCACAGGGGCAGGGTTGGTTTCTGGGCTGTTTCTCCAACTGCAGTTCCCTTTTCCCCTCAATGCACCTGGATTTGGATTCCTAATGAACAGGATTTGTGTTGCTCTTGGCCCTGGAGTGTGAGCAGCTTGCTCCAATATTTCTCTTTTTTATGGATGTCCATGTGAGTTTAATAAAGTTTTTTTGTCTGCTCGAGCTCTGCTGTTGTCTCCTCACTTGTAGGGAAGTGGGAAGCTGTGCCAGGAGTTTTCCTATTGAGGTCCAACAAAACACTGACCCATGAAACCAAAGGAATAACGGGGCCCCCGTGGCCCTAAAGCAGCACTGGGAGCCTCATTAAAACTGATCTGGAATTCAGCAATTAATCAACACTCCCCCAAGACAATGCAGTCAATTAATCAGGCACAAAATGCCTCATCCAGATCACAGGCCCAAGGTTTGGAGGAAAACCAAGCCCAAGAGAAACTCCCAGTTCTTGGTGGATAGGGAAGGACCAGGGTGTTTCAGCACATGTAATTAGCAATCAATTACTCATTAGGATTGCCCCACCAAGCAAATGGGGAGCACATCCAAGGGCTCTGACTCCCTTTGCCTCACTGGGCCCTTATTTCATTTTCAAAAAATGAAATTTAAAAGCCCTTTTGGGCTGTGCAAGAGGCAAAGAGCTCGTCCAGGCCCAGGGCCTGTGGGGGTCAGTCCCAAACCTGTGGGATACCCTGGAATCCTGGAATTCCTGAGGGAAGGGACCCATGGGGATCATCAAAATGCAACTCCTGTCCCTGCCCAGACCCCCCCAAGCCCAGCCTGGGCATCCCTGGCAGCGCTGGCCAAAGGCTCCTGGAGCTGTGGCAGCCTCGGGGCCGTGCCCATTCCCTGGGCAGCCTGGGCAGTGCCAGCACCCTCTGGGCAACAACCTTGCCCTAAAACCCAACCTAAATCCCTCCTGGCCCAGCTCCAGCCATTCCCTGGGTGCTGTCCTCGTGCCAGAGCTGTCCCCAGGGAGCTGCAGCCCCTCAGGCTGCTCTGCTCCCACTCCCTGAGGATTTGCCCTTTCCCTGTTGGAAAAGCCACCCTTGGTGCCCAAACCCCAAACTGCTGGGTGCAGCTCCAGGTGCCACATCAGACACAGGGAGGATGGCAACGTCCCCCATGGAGAGTCCCAGGCTGCCAGGGCTGGATGGGATCTTGGCAATGAGGAATTGTTCCCTGGGATGGAATTCCCAGAGCAGCTGGGGCTGCCCCTGCATCCCTGGCAGTGCCCAAGGCCAGGCTGGACACTGGGGACAGTGGTAGGTGCCCCTGCCATGGCAGGGGTGGCACTGGGTGTTCTTCAAGATCCCTCCCAACCCAAACCATTCTGTAATTCTGTGATTCTTTTCTCCCTTTGAAAGCTGAATTCTCTGAAGTTTTTCCAGTGTTTCCCTGCTCCTGCCTGGGGATCCAGGACCTGCCAAGGTCAGCCTGGGACTGGGTTTTGCAGCCCTGATGGGGTATCCAGAATTCTGATGTCACATTTCCAGGACAGCCACACATTCCACACCCCATCCTGTTATTCCAGGATCCCTTTGGGTTTGGAGGTGCCAGGCAAAACTTCCCAGAATCCCTGCAGGCAGGAATTAAACACATGAGAGCTGTAAAATAGACACAGGGTCAAGTATCTCATCCTTGAAATAGAAATTAATAATTGGAAAAAGAGGAAAAAAAAGGAATTTTTCTGGGCCCCATGGAATGTGAACCCCTATTCCCATATTCAGTAATTCTGTGGGAATCTGTGCTGGGTGCTGCCCAAAATTAGGGTTTTCCATGAAATCTCTAAAATTTCCTTGTAAAATCCACATTGTCCTGGAGAGCTCAACCAGGAGCACTCAGGAAATGCTGCATCAGGAAGGATGAGCTTGAACAAGTATTTAATCCCTGAAATAGAAATTAATAATTGGAAAAGAGGAAAAGAAAGGAACTTTGCTAGGCCCCATGGGATGTGAACCCCTATTCCCATATTCAGTAATTCTGTGGGAATCTGTGCTGGGTGCTGCCCAAAATTAGGGTTTTCCATGAAATCTTTAAAATTTCCTTGTAAAATCCACTTTTAACTCCTGGAGAGCTCAACCAGGAACACCCAGGAGCTGCTGCTTCAGGGAGGACGAGCTTGAACAAAACAAGTATTTAATCCTTGAAATAGAAATTAATAATTGGAAAAAGAGGCAAAGAAAGGAATTTTTCTGGGCCCCATGGAATGTGAACCCCTATTCCCATATTCAGTAATTCTGTGGGAATCTGTGCTGAGTGCTGCCCAAAATTAGGGTTTTCCATGAAATCTTTAAAACTTCCTTGTAAAATCCACATTTAACTCCTGGAGAGCTCAACCAGGAGCAGCCAGGAGATGGGATGAGCTTGAACCCCAGGGGAACATTGGGATGGCTGGGTGGAATTCTTGCTGAAATGGACTGTGGGATCCCATATCCAACAAATTACAGCAAACCAGTGCCATAACTGGGAATTAGGGCCCTGGGAATCCTTCTGGGGAAAACCTGCTGTCCTGCCACACATTCCATACCCCATCCTGTTATTCCAGGATCCCTTTGGGTTTGGAGGTGCCAGGCAAAACTTCCCAGAATCCCTGCAGGCAGGAATTAAACACGTGAGAGCTGTAAAATAGACACAGGGTCAAGTATGTCATCCTTGAAATAGAAATAACAATTGGGAAAAGAGGAAAAAAAAGGGATTTTTCTGGGCCCCATGGGATGTGAACCCCTGTTCCCATATCCAGTAATTCTGTGGGAATCTGTGCTGGGTGCTGCCCAAAATTAGGGTTTTCCATGAAATCTCTAAAATTTCCTTGTAAAATCCACATTGTCCTGGAGAGCTCAACCAGGAGCACCCAGGAGATGCTGCTTGAGGAAGGATGAGCTTGAACATGTATTTAATCCCTGAAATAGAAATTAATAATTGGAAAAGAGGAAAAGAAAGGAACTTTGCTGGGTCCCATGGAATGTGAACCCCTGTTCCCATATCCAGTAATTCTGTGGGAATCTGTGCTGGGTGCTGCCCAAAATTAGGGTTTTCCATGAAATCTTTAAAACTTCCTTGTAAAATCAACATTGTCCTGGAGATTTCAACCAGGAACACCCAGGAACTGCTGCTTTAGGGAGGATGAGCTTGAACAAAACAAGTATTTAATCCTTGAAATAAAAATTAACAATTGGAAAAAGAGGCAAAAAAGGAATTTTTCTGGGCCCCATGGAATGTGAACCCCTATTCCCATATTCAGTAATTCTGTGGGAATCTGTGCTGATTGCTGCCCAAAATTAGGGTTTTCCATGAAATCTTTAAAACTTCCTTGTAAAATCCACATTTAACTCCTGGAGAGCTCAACCAGGAGCACCCAGGAGCTGCTGCTTCAGGGAGGATGAGCTTGAACAAGTATTTAATCCTTGAAATAGAAATTAATAATTGGGAAAAGAGGAAAAGAAAGGAACTTTGCTGGGTCTCATGGAATGTGAACCCCTGTTCCCATATCCAGTAGTTCTGTGGGAATCTATGCTGGGTGCTGCCCAAAATTAGAGTTTTCCATGAAATCTCTAAAATTTCCTTGTAAAATTCACATTGTCCTGGAGAGCTCAACCAGGAGCACCCAGGAGCTGCTGCTTTAGGGAGGATGAGCTTGAACAAAACAAGTATTTAATCCTTGAAATAGAAATTAATAATTGGAAAAAGAGGAAAAGAAAGGAACTTTGCTGGGCCTCATGGAATGTGAATTCAGTAATTCTGTGGGAATCTGTACTGGGTGCTGCCCAAAATTAGGGTTTTCCATGAAATCCATGAATTCTTGGTGAAAGGGACTGTGGCATCCCATATCCAACAAATTACAGCAAACCAGTGCCAAAACTGGGAATTATCTGGTGAAAACCTGCTGCCCAAAGGAGTGGTGCTGCTCCTTGGGGGAATTCACCAGCTGGGAAAGAATTTCCTCCTTCCAAAGGCTGAGCTTTGGCTCTGGAACCCCCCTGGGCTGCCCAGGTGAGCTCAAGGTGCCAGTTCAGCCCCAGGGTTGGCACCACAGCCCAGCAATCCAGGGAACACATTGGAGCAGGAAGGGAGCTCAGCCAGCTGCCTCAGGGGCTGTTTTATGCCCCTGCCTTTCAGATGGACACAAAAAAAATAAAAGCAAAAATAAAAACCTTGGCCCTCCCTTTGTGAGAAAAACAGCCTGGGAATATTTATTATTAAAAGGAGTGATGGAGCAGTTTCCATTCTTCTATTGTTCCTGCTTTTTTCTTCTGTTCTCCTTGTAAAAACACCCGAATAAAAGCAATTTATTAAGAACTGGCGTTGCCTCAAAATAGTTCCCCTTAATGTGAATGCTCTTAGTGACACTGTAAAATTTATTTACAGTTTCTCTTTTTGCTCATTGTTTGGATGGACCATAGGACACCAATAAAAAAAATCAAGGAATTATTTATGCTAAGCAGATGGAGCAGATGGAGCATTGGTGATAAGCAGCAGCTGGGCCTGATAAGCTGCCTTTAACTCAGGGTTTTCTTTATGCCCACTGGTTTTTTTGTTTTTTGGAGCATTTTTTCTGTCACTCAGCTCCCTTGGTATTGATGGGATGGTAATTGTGGAAATCGAAGTCCATGTTGCTGAAAGAGTGAAGGATAAAGGGTGAGCAGCACCCTCAAAGTGTGTTCTGAGCATCCTTGTGACTCCTGATGCTTTTCCCACTTGGGAAGGAGAGCAATGGTGAAAAATAAAATCACAAACTCAAGGGGAGTTTAAAACATGAAACCAAGGGGAGTTTAAAACACAAACCCAAGGAGAGTTTAAGGCACAAACCCAAGGGGAATTTAAAACATAAACCCAAGGAGAGTTTAAAACACAAACTCAAGGAGAGTTTAAGGCACAAACTCAAGGGGAGTTTAAAACACAAAACCAAGGGGAGTTTAAAACATAAACCCAAGGAGAGTTTAAAACACAAACTCAAGGGGAGTTTAAAACACAAAACCAAGGGGAGTTTAAGGCAAAACCCAAGGAGAGTTTAAGGCAAAACCCAAGGAGAGTTTAAGGCACAAACCAAGGGGAGTTTAAGGTACAAACTCAAGGAGAGTTTAAAACACAAAACCAAGGGGAGTTTAAGGCACAAACCCAAGGAGAGTTTAAAACACAAAATCAAGGGGAGTTTAAAGCAGAGTGTGGAGAACCCCAACAGAGAGAGGAGAGGTTGCAAACCCTGCCTGGATTCCACTCCAGAGCTGCCAGATAATGGAACCATGGAATGTCCTGAGTGGGAATAAACCCCCAGCGACCCCCCAGTGCCAGCCCTGCCCTGCCCAGACCCCACCAAGCCCAGCCTGGGCATCCCTGGCAGCGCTGGCCAAAGGCTCCTGGAGCTGTGGCAGCCTCGGGGCCGTGCCCATTCCCTGGGCAGCCTGGGCAGTGCCAGCACCCTCTGGGCAAGAGCCTTGCCCTAAAACCCAACCTAAATCCCTCCTGGCACAGCCCCAGCCACTCCCTGGCAGGGAAGGACACAGAATTCCCACTCCGTGCTGGGTTCATGATCTCTGCTCCAGGAGGAGCCAGGCTGGCCTGTGGGTGGTCTGGAGCACACTGTCCCTCTGCAGCCAAGGACATCAAAGCAGGAGAGCACAGGACACAGCTGGATGCTCCCCAGCCTCCTGCCAGGGCTCTCCTGCACAATCCCTTCCATTGATGTTGTTTGGGTCTCATCCTAGAAAGGATCCAGGGGACTACGAGGGGAAGAGGAGGTGAAGGGAAAGAGAGAGAAACAAAACTGCCCCAATAAATTTTGTCACTTGTTGTCCCAAGGAGAGAAAGCTGGGCCAGGTGCAGGGCTGTGATTAGGATCAGGTGTTGGGAATGGCTCCAAGGGCTTCAGCTGAGCTGAGGATGATGAGGCAGCTCATTAATCCTGAGACCTTCACCTTCCTGGCAGTGCATCTGTCATGGGCTGGAGAGGTCAGAGCCTTGGATTCCTGGAATGGAACAGAAGATTGGGATCATTCTGGGCTGTGCCCCAGCTGGGATCAAGAGAGGGATTGGGATTGTGTCCCTGTGTCCCCACAGGTGATTTCCCAGCTGCAGAGCTGCCCCAGCCCAGGGAGGAGCTGGAGCTGCTGCAGAGAGCCCAGAGGAGGCTCCAGGATGAGCAGAGGGATGGAGCAGCTGTGCTGGGAGGAAAGGCTGGCACAGCTGGCATTGTTCACCTGCACAGGAGAAGCTTTGGGCTGAGCTCAGGGTGGCCTTGCAGGGCCTGAAGGAGCCCCAGGAAAGCTGGAGAGAGACAATTGCCAGGGGATGCAGGGACAGCACACAGGGAATGGCTGCACACTGAAAAATTACAGGTTTAGATCAGATATTGGGAACAATTTCCTCCCTGTGAGGGTGGGCAGGGCTGGGATGGAATTCCACCCCTGGATCCCTGGCAGTGCCCAAGGCCAGGCTGGACACTGGGGACAGTTGGAGGTGTCCCTGCCATGGCAGGGGTGGCACTGGGTGGGATTTGAGGTCAATCCAAGCCAAACCTGGCTGGAATTCCCTGACATTTTGAGTTCCAAAGCCCTGGGAGCAATAATCCCCAGAGAACCATCAGGGGCAAAGCTGAGCTTTCTGTAGAAAGCTTGAATTCCCTTCAGCCATGCCAGATGAGGAAACCATGGGGTGGTTCCAGGCTTTTGAGGGAGAAACTGGTGAGAAGAAGACTCCAGATGTGTGCTGATATCCCTGACATTCTTTGCACATGTGGGTTTTGTTGGGAAAACCAGGATTGAAAAAAGAACCCAAAACATTTTTGATTTTGTGTCCCACCTGCTGCCAATTCCCAGCTGGTCCTCCCAACAGAACTGGCTGGGAATTGGTGTCAGGACAATTCTTGGACAAAAAAACCCTGATAAATCTTATTGAAGACAATCAAAGGGGTAAAAAAAAGGGACCAAATGATTCTAGGTCCTCCCTCCCCTCAGGAAAGCAAGGAGCATCCAGAACAGCTTCCAAATAATCCCCTGGATTTTCACCCACCCCTTCCACCCCTTTGGCCTGGGGGCACTGGGAGGATTTCACTGGTTTTTGTTCTTTTAGTTGCAATAAAATTCCCTGTGAAGGGAAAAAAGCATTCCAGGTATTCCCAGCTTCCTTTCTCCTTGGAAAAACGTGGGAGAGGGAAAATGGACACCAGGCTCCTGAGCTGGATCCTTCCTGAGGTTTCCCCTGGTTCTTTGACTCAATCCTTTGTTCTGGAGGCCTCTCCACCCCCTTGGGTGAGGAATTCAAAGCAGAGGCTTCCCCAGAATATTCACAATTATGGAAGTTTCCCTTCCCTGCAGGAGAAGGAATCAAACCCTCAGGGATTGATTTAGAACTTCATGGAGCTGAGCCAGAAATTAAAAAAAAAAATTAAAAAAAAGGAAAAAAGGTTTTTTTGGCCATAAATCAGCTGAGCTGGTGGATGTGAAGAGAAAATTGACCAAAAAGAGCCACCCAGGGCAGCATGAGTGGGAAGGCAATGGAAAAAATTTGATTTTTAAGAGCTGCCTCTCCTCATCACTTGGAGGTCACTGTGGTGGTTTTGTTTCTTGACATTGTCAGAAGGAAAGAAAGGTTGTGGGGGGAGGAGAAATATTCTGAAAATTTTGTTCTGATTTTTATTACTCTTTTATTACTCTTTCTTTTAGTTAATAAATTTGTCTTTGTACCCTTTCAAGGTTTTAAACCTGCTGTGCCTTTCTCCTAATCCTCCCTCACAACAAGAAGTAAATACATCAGAGATGAACCAACACCAAACACAGCACACTCGTTTGGTCCATTAACCAAGAAATCTCAACATTGGAGAAAATCTCAAATTAGCAAACCAAAACCACTACACAAAATTAATGTTTCCACCCAATTCCAACACAACCCACCCCAGTCTCTCATGTCCTCTCTCTCCAATCCTGACTAATGGGGGAATGTTATGGAATTTTCTTCTCTTTTCCACTGGAATAGTTTGGACTTTTCATTTGGAACCAAAGCTTTTTTGCTTTGTCTTTTAAGTACCCAACTCTTGGAATTCCAGTAACAGAAAAGCCACTTCAATAGATTGAAAATGCTGAATAAACACGGGGATAATTCCAATAACATTGGAACACCTGGCAGTGGAAAAGCACAGCGGAAATTCCCTTTCCAGAGGTGGATGGATGGTCCCCATGCCTGAACTTTCCAGCAGAACCTGCACAAAAAGAACAGAAATTGGTTTAAAAGGCTCCATCCCACGTCCCTTTGTCCTTCTGGCCCAGGAATTATTCAAATTTATCCAACAGCCCAGTGCATCCAGTCTGGGAAAGGAGGGATTAGGAAAGTCACCAGCTCATCTTTGTTCGAAATTCCCAAATTATTGCCAATAATTTTGGAGAGTCCAACACTCCCAGAGCTCCTGAGAGCAGAATTGCAGCCAGTTTTCCTTTATATTCCCCCATTTATTCCCTTTTTAATGCCTCTGATGAACTTTAAAAAAGGAGACCCAAATTTGGGCCCAGCTGGGGGCAGCTGAGCATTGCAACACCCCTGGAATTCTCAGGATGGAGCTCATGAACAAAGGGCTAAAATAAGCACAGGGAATAAAGAGCTGGTTTGGTTTAGGGTAAATTTGGGAGAAAATTTTTGAAGGTTTTTTTTTTAATAAATGTAAGTGGGGTTTTTTTAGTTTGGGAATTTTTTTTTGGAGAAAATGGTAAAAAATTGTTTATTTAATGGGTAAACTGTTTATTATTTTAAAAAAAAGAATAATACTAAATAATAAAACTATTGGCTGTTTTGCAGAGATGATACATTTAGAAAGGCTTTTTTTGTGAGCTGTAGTTTGGTTTATTTAGGTTTTTTGGTGTTATAAATGTTGTGGCTTAGGCTTAGTTTGGTGGGTTATAGGTGTGAGTTGGTGGTGGTTTTTTGGGTGTCTAGTTTAGAGTAGGTTTCAATAGCTTTAAGGAAAATAAAAAAAATTACAATTTAGGGAATTTTTAAATTTTAGTTGAAATCCATTGTGCTTATTCCTGTTCCATAACAAAGATGAGAGCAGCAGGGAGAGGATTTTAGCAGGATGATTCCCTAGGGAGGAACTTCAGGAGGAGCATCCCAGCGTTTGTCACCCTCTGTGCTATGGCAGAGTGGGAGGGAGGCACAAATTCCTGCTGCCTTAGGGGGCTTTGGTCACTGCTCAGTTATTTCCTGCTTATTTTGGGATCCAGCTGGATCCCAGTGCCACCTCCAGCCTTGGGAATGCAGGATGTCAACCCACGCCTCTTTGGAGGTGAAATTCTTGGAGCTTCAGGCTTTTCTGGGCAGGGATTACACTTTGGCCAAGACAACCTCTGATCTTTGGTTATTTCAGCTCTTCCTCTCCTGGAGTCCCTTGGGACAGTTTGGGAAATTGGGATGGGCATCCAGGGTTCCCATGGGATCACCCCAGCCCAGAGCTATGTCCAGGCTTTGGGCAAGTTCTGGTGCTCTCCTGAAGTTATTGGGCTGTGAACAATTTGAGAAAGATCTGGTGCTCTGCTGAAGTTATTGGGTTGTGAACAATTTGGGAAATATCTGGTGCTCCTCTGAAGTTATTGGGCTGTGAACAATTTGGGCAAGATGTGGTGCTCTGCTGAAGTTATTGGGTTGTGAACAATTTGGGCAAGATCTGGTGCTCTCCTGAAGTTTTTGGATTGTGAACAATTTGGGCAAGATCTGGTGCTCTCCTGAAGTTATTGGGTTGTGAACAACTTGGGACAGATCTGGTGCTCTCCTGAAGTTATTGAGTAGTGAACAATTATTTGGGAAAGATCTGGTGCTTTCCTGAAGTTATTGGATTGTAAAGAATTTGGGAAATATCTGGTGCTCTCCTGAAGTTATTGGCCTGTGAACAATTTGAGAAAAATCTGGTGCTCTCCTAAAGCTACTGGGTTGCGAACAACTTGGGACAGATCTGGTGCTCCCCTGAAGTTACTGGGTTGTGAACAATTTGGGCAAGATCTGGTACTCCCCTGAAGTTATTGGGTTGTGAATAATTATTTGGGAAAGATCTGGTGCTCCCCTGAAGTTATTTGGTTGTGGACAATTTGGGCAAGATCTGGTGCTCTCCTGAAGCTACTGGGTTGTGAAAAATTTGGGCAAGATCTGGTGCTCTGCTGAAGTTATTTGATTGTGAACAATTATTTGGGAAAGATCTGGTGCTCTACTGAAGTTATTGGGTTGTGAACAATTTAGGAAATATCTGGTGCTCTGCTGAAGTTATTGGGTTGTGAACAATTATTTGGGAAAGATCTGGTGCTCTCCTGAAGTTATTGGATTTTAAACAATTTGGGAAAGATCTGGTGCTCCCCTGAAGTTATTGGGTTGTGAACAATTTGAGAAAGATCTGGTGCTCTCCTGAAGTTATTGGGTTGTGAATAATTATTTGGGAAAGATCTGGTGTTCTTCTGAAGCCACTGGGTTGTGAACAATTTGGGCAAGATCTGGTGCTCTCCTGAAGTTATTGGGCTGTGAACAATTTGGGAAAGATCTGGTGCTCTCCTGAAGTTATTGGGCTGTGAACAATTTAGGAAATATCTGGTGCTCTCCTGAAGTTATTGGGTTGAGAACAATTTGGGAAAGATCTGGTGCTCTCCTGAAGTTATTGGGTTGTGAATAATTTCAGAAAGATCTGGTGCTCTCCTGAAGTTATTGGGTTGTGAATAATTTCAGAAAGATCTGGTGCTCTCCTGAAGCTACTGGGTTGTGAACAATTTGGGAAAGATCTGGCGCTTTCCTGAAGTTATTGGGTTGTGAACAATTTGGGCAAGATCTGGTGCTCTCCTGAAGTTATTGGGCTGTGAACAATTCAGGAAAGATCTGGTGCTCTCCTGAAGTTATTGGGTTGTGAACAATCTGCCCAGAATTTTCTGGCACAAAATGGGTCATTTGTCCTTGGTGCCCAGCTGGAGCAGGAATTGTTTTGTGTCCCTGCTCTGTGCACAGAGCTCACCATCCCATCATGTGAAGCTCAGCCCCACACACTGAAGCAGCACAGAACCTGAAAAATAGAAAAACTCAAACCTGAGGCACAGCAGAGCTGCTGGGGAGCAGGAAAAGGGCTGGGAGCAGGGAATGCTCAGCCCTGCAGCTGGACAGGGAAGGAATCCTGGCCAGGTGAGCACACGGAACACGGAGTGGGAACCAGGGAAAAGCCTGGAAATCCTTCATGGGACTTGAGAGAGGATTTGTCACAGGAGTGTGGAGGGACAGGACAAGGGGGAATGGTTTAAACTGGAAGAAAGTGGGTTTAGATGGGATTTTTGGGAATGAGGAATTGTTCCCTGGCAGGGTGGGCAGGGCTGGGATGGAATTCCATCCCTGCATCCCTGGCAGTGCCCAAGGCCAGGCTGGGCACTGGGGACAGTGGGAGGTGTCCCTGCCATGGCAGGGGTGGCACTAGGTGGGATTTAAGATCCCTCCCAACCCAAACCAGGGATTCCACAACAAATTTGGGAAGAGTTTCCCCCTGGTGAGCTGAGTTTGTATTCCCCAACTCTCCCCCTCCTTAGGGATCTGTGAAAAACATCAATCGCTTGTTTTTAACATTTTGAAAGTTTAATAGTAATGAAATGGTTGTAAAAATAGTAATACAATTAAAGTAATAATAATTTGGACAATTTGGATTAGGACAATATGAAACAATAAAAACAAAGAGTTATGGACAGTCTGGGTACCTTTTCTGGGCAGCACAAGCCTGAAAGAGGATCCACATTAACAGAGGATAAACCCTTAAAAACAACAGCCTGTTGCATATTCATACAGCTCATCCATGGTGCAGAAATTCCATTCAAACACAGGATTCTGGCTGGGCAGTGTCAGCTCCTTCCTCTGAATCCCGACAGCACCTTTGAGATAGGAAGAAGTTCATTTCTTCTGATAATGGAGGAATAAATTCTCTTTCTCTGAAAGATTCAGGTGTCCTGTGGCTGCTATTTTAGTGTGAGTCCTTTCTTTAAAAAAAGTATCTCACATAGCACAGTTTCTATTTTAACATTTTTTATAACCTAAAACTATATTTAAGACAGTACTTAAGAGAATTAACACAGCATTACTTTCTAACACAACACATATAATATTCATTTGAATATTTACCAAAAGCCAATCATAAAATACATCAATTTTTCACAATGAACATCACAAATGTTGTCTCCTCCTTGTCCACAGGACATGGGACAGTGGGATTGTTTGGATGGTCACTCAGGTGTTTTCCCTGTCCCATCCTGACTGATGGCAAAATGTTCTGGAATTTTCCATGTTCCATGAGTAAATTCATTTATTTTCTGTTCTTCTGCATCTTCCTCTGACACTTCCAGGGATGGGGAATCCAAAATCCCTCCAGGAAAATCCAACTGGGCTGCTCCTGTCTCCTCCTGGAAGTCCCACGAAATCACCCCTGGTTGTGGGAATAACAACAGCAAAAATGAGCAGCACTTGAGAAATTCAGTGATCCCAGAAATTCCCCCTTGCCAAGGCTGGCTCCTGCACCTCACACTGCTGGGATGCAATTCCAGAGGAAAATTCCCAAGAATTTCTTGCTCTGTGCTGAGATTTGATTGTCTGGAGCTGAGCTTTGGGAGCAGGAAGGGGAGGAGGGAGCTGTGCATCCTCTCACCCTCTAAATTCAAATAATTCTGAATTTTTTGCATCGTTGCCAACACTTTTTATTCTGGAATGAGCAAATCACAAATTAGGAATTCAGGCTGGGATTGTTTCCTTCCCACTGCCATGGCTTTCCTCAAATTATTGCCACAAAACCATCAAGAGCACAGCAAAACACTGGAATTAAAGTGGGCTGAAGCTGCTCTTGGAAGGGTTTTGGATATTATTATTATTTATATAAATATAAATATAATCATGAATATAAATATAGATATAAATATTATTATTCAATATCTCCTGGGAACATGTTCCTCTTCCTAAAGAAGGAGAAAAAGGATCCTTAGACACCTGAAAGAGCAAGAAAAATCTGATATTTATTATTATTATTATTATTATTGTTATTATTATTATTATTATTATTATTATTATTATTAAGAAGCTATGTCTGTCTTCCCTCCATGTATTAATAATTTGATTTGCATCTGTTTCCAAAAATAAAGGAAGTGCCCAAACATGTGAGTGGCTTTTAAAATCATCTGGAAATTTGAAAGCATTCCTTTAATTGATTTTAGGGTGTGGAATTCATGTGGAATCATTACCAAATGATTACAAAATATTACTAATTATTACTAAATAGTTCTCGGCCAGGATGGTTCTTTACTTTTTACTAAATTAAGATGGATAAAAGGATGGAAAACCATCATTTGATAACGACATGGAAAATCAAATATATTGCCTGTGAGTTTAAAGAGGGAATGTTGGGATGAGTGGGAATATTGGGCTGGAATAAAGGGGATTTTTTCCTTAATTTTTCCTTCATTTTTTCCTTAATTTTTCCTTCATTTTTTCCTTAATTTTTCCTTAATTTTTCCTTAATTTTTTCCTTAATTTTTCCTTAATTTTTCCTTAATTTTTCCTTAATTTTTCCTTAATTTTTTCCTTAATTTTTCCTTAATTTTTTCCTTAATTTTTCCTTCATTTTTCCTTAATTTTTTCCTTCATTTTTCCTTAATTTTTTCCTTAATTTTTCCTTAATTTTTCCTTAATTTTTCCTTATTTTTTCCTTAATTTTTCCTTAATTTTTCCTTAATTTTTCCTTAATTTTTCCTTAATTTTTTCCTTAATTATTCCTTAATTTTTTCTTCATTTTTTCCTTAATTTTTCCTTCATTTTTTCCTTAATTTTTCCTTAATTTTTCCTTCATTTTTTCCTTATTTTTTCCTTAATTTTTTCCTTAATTTTTCCTTAATTTTTTCCTTAATTTTTCCTTAATTTTTTCCTTAATTTTTCCTTAATTTTTTCCTTCATTTTTTCCTTAATTTTTCCTTCATTTTTCCTTAATTTTTCCTTCATTTTTTCCTTAATTTTTCCTTAATTTTTTCCTTAATTTTTCCTTAATTTTTCCATCATTTTTTCCTTAATTTTTCCTTAATTTTTCCTTAAATTTTCCTTCATTTTTTCCTTAATTTTTCCTTAATTTTTTCTTAATTTTTTCCTTAATTTTTCCTTAATTTTTCCTTAATTTTTCCTTAGTTTTTCCTTAATTTTTCCTTAATTTTTTCCTTAATTTTTCCTTAATTTTTCCTTCATTTTTTCCTTAATTTTTCCTTAGTTTTTCCTTCATTTTTCCTTAATTTTTCCTTCATTTTTCCTTCATTTTTCCTTAATTTTTCCTTCATTTTTCCTTCATTTTTTCCTTAATTTTTCCTTCATTTTTTCCTTAATTTTTCCTTCATTTTTTCCTTAATTTTTCCTTAATTTTTCCTTAATTTTTCCTTAATTTTTCCTTAATTTTTTCCTTAATTTTTCCTTAGTTTTTCCTTAATTTTTTCCTTAATTTTTCCTTAATTTTTCCTTCATTTTTTCCTTAATTTTTCCTTAGTTTTTCCTTCATTTTTTCCTTAATTTTTCCTTAATTTTTTCCTTCATTTTTTCCTTAATTTTTCCTTAATTTTTCCTTAATTTTTTCCTTAATTTTTCCTTAATTTTTCCTTCATTTTTTCCTTAATTTTTCCTTAATTTTTCCTTCATTTTTTCCTTAATTTTTCCTTCATTTTTTCCTTCATTTTTCCTTAATTTTTCCTTCATTTTTCCTTCATTTTTTCCTTAATTTTTCCTTCATTTTTTCCTTAATTTTTCCTTAATTTTTCCTTAATTTTTCCTTAGTTTTTCCTTAATTTTTTCCTTAATTATTCCTTAGTTTTTCCTTAATTCTTCAGGCCTCTGCAGTGCCTCATCCCCTGGGACAGCTGACACTCAGCTATGCAGCAGCTCCTATCAAATTCTCTTATCACTTCCAACCCAGCTGAAAAAAGGAACTTTTTTTTTTTTCCCTGTATTTATTTGCAGCAAACCCAAACACTGAAAAAGGCTGGAAAAGCCCAGAGAGGCAGGGAAATGTTGGATTTGATCCAAAGGGAAACAACTCCATGTGATTTGAAATGAAACCCTGGCTCGCTCAGAGCTGTTTGGTGCTGGGGATCACAAAAATGGGAACGTTTCACTTCGGGAAAATCAAAATATTCCTGTTTTTTCCCCTTTTTTTAAATCCTATTTGGGGTTTGTTTGTGTTTTTGGCTGGAGGAATTGGGTGAGTTTGACACGACACCTCATGAGGGCTGTGGGAAGGAAAACAGAAGGAAAACGAGGGCCTGGGAATGATCCAGGCTTGGCAAATCCCTCTGGGATGTCAGGAAGATTGATGGGCAATAGGAAATAACCCAGACTTCCCAGCTTTGGGAATATTTTTAAGCATCTCTGAATTTTCAGCTCAGAATCGTTCCCAAAATTTCATCCCTGACTGGGTGAACAGGATCCTAAATCACCTCCTTCTGTTAGCGATGGAATAAATTCAGTTTTCTTCTCCCAGAGCCCTGGAATTGAGGGATGAAAGGGATGAAATTGTCCTAAAATTTGGGGTTTTGCTGGAAAAAAAACCAAAACCAGTGTGTGGGGAAAACATATAAAATGATATTAAAATGATAGAAAAAATTTATATATAAAATTATATAAAATTAAAATTATATATATTTATATAAAATTATATAAAACATATAAAAAGTATATAAAAATGTATATATAATATTATATACAAATTAAAATTATACAAATTTATATAAAATTATATAAAACATATAAAAATTATATAAAAATTTTATATATAAAATTATATAAAATTAAAATTATATAAATTTCTATAAAAATTATATAAAACATATAAAAATTATATTAAAAATTATATTTAAAATTATATAAAATTAAAATTATATAAATTTATATAAAATTATATAAAACATATAAAAATTATATAAAACATTTATATATAAAATTATATAAAATTAAAATTATATAAATTTCTATAAAAATTATATAAAACATATAAAAATTATAGAAAAAATTTATATATAAAATTATATAAAATTAAAATTATATAAATTTCTATAAAAATTATATAAAACATAAAAATTATAGAAAACATTTATATATAAAATTATATAAAATTAAAATTATACAAATTTATATAGAATTTTATAAAACATATAAAAATTATATATTATAATATAAAACATTTAAAATTATAATATATAACATATAAATTATATATATTTATACATATAAAATTATATAAAGATATTAATTAAAATTATATTATATATCAAATATAATATGAAACAGATAATACAAATTCTCTAAGTTATATAAACATAAACCACGAGGAAAATGGAACGAGAAGAGAACCCACAAAAATCAGGAGGTGACAGAAAAGATGAGGTGACAAGAGGCAGAAATTGTCACCTGAAAACAACGAGTGACAAGAGGCAGAAATTGTCACCTGAAAACAACGGGGGACAAGAGGCAGAAATTGTCACCTGAAAACAACGGGTGACAAGAGGCAGAAATTGTCACCTGAAAACAACGGGTGACAAGAGGCAGAAATTGTCACCTGAAAACAACGGGGGACAAGAGGCAGAAATTGTCACCTGAAAACAACGGCCCTGCCACGAATTTCTGCCAGCAGGGGAGGATTTACCCAGGAGTTTTTAATTCCTCTCTCCTTGGAGAATTCAGTGTTCCAGTGGTGGAAGGCAGCTCTTCATCCCAAATCCCAAATCCCAAATCCCCAATCCCAAATCCCAAATCCCAAATCCCAAATTAATTTGGGGTTGGCAGAACTCCCCCAGGTTCGTCCCCTCACAGCTGGATTCCAGTTTGGGAAGTTTCACCCCCAGTAGAAATTCAGCCCCTGGAGCTCTCAACAAAGCCAAATCCCTTTTCCAAGTTGTTTTTAAGGAAATTTGGAAATGAAAACGTTTGAAAAATCCCATTTTTTTTTTTATTTTAGGGTCCCTGGCTCTTTTCAGGGCCTTGGGGATGTGCAGGAGGTTGTGGTGCTTCAGAACTTGGGAACTGCAGGAATTTTGTGCACAAATTGTTCCTTGTGGAAATTCTTGCCATAACCACACACTGCCCTGCTGGATCTCCTCAGGAACTTGTTCTAAATTTCCCCAAAATATTATTATTATTATTATTATTATTATTATTATTATTATTATTATTATTATTATTATTATTATTATTATCATCATCATCATCATCATCATAATTATCATTATTATCATTATTATCATTATTATCATTATTATCGTTATTATAATTATTAATAATAATAGTTATTATTACATTATATATAATATAATATAATATAATATATATAATATAATATAATATAATATAATAATATAATATAATATAATATAATATAATATAATATAATATAATATAATATAATATATATAATATAGATATAATATAATATAATATATAATTATGTATTATATTGATATATAATATAATATAATATAATCATTATATAATATAATATAATCATTATATAATATATATTATACATATATTATATTATACATAATGTATATTATATATATTGTTATTATACTATACCATATCATATTATAATTATATAATATATGCTATACATATATTATACTATTTTTATTTTATTTTATTTTATTTTATTTTATTTTATTTTATTTTATTTTATTTTATTTTATTTTATTTTATTTTATTATATATATATATACATATATGATATTATTATTATTATTATTATTATTATTATTATTATTATTATTATTATTATTACTACTACTACTACTACTACTACTACTACTACTACTACTTTGTTCCAATATCTCCTAGGAACATTCTCCTCTTCCCAAGGATGCAAAAAACCATCCTGAGACACCTGAAACAGCAAGAAAAATCTGATTTCACAATACTTTTAGCGTTTAATAATATTATTCTCACTAATAAAGTACTAAAAAATCGGGAAAACAACCCCTTGGGAATTGCAAGGAAATAAAGAACAACCTGGAACGGGCACCCTCAAAGATCAGGAGCAGGGCAGAGCATCCCTCCAAACGAGAATTTCAGGAGGAAAATTTTCTGTGGCATCTCTCCCTGGAGGGAAAATGTGGGATTCCCACGTGGATCCCACAATGGGAATTGTAGGAATCTTAAAAATCAGAGAGTTTTAAGAAAGGTAGGAAAAACCTGATTTCTGATTTCCACCCTCCAGCCCTGTCCCAGCCTTGGCTGGAGCTGCTGCACCCTCATTTCCCGTGGGAGGAACGTGCAAGAATTCCCCAGGATTTGGATGCATTTCCACAGAAATGATCCTTCCTCCCTCAGGAGTGCCCTGGCTGCAGCTCTGGGATGGATTTCCAGGGCACTGCTGGGGCCAGGCCACCTGCAGGGCTGGGGCTGCCAGAAAAATTCCATCCATTCCTTTCATCCCCCTCACAAGTTCCCTGTTTTCCAGGAAATGCAAATCCAGTTTAAAGTTTTCCTGGATTTCTTTTCCCCTTCCACCCAAGGCATTGTTTTGATCATTTGATCAACCACAAAGAGCAAATCAGTGAGAGGGAAAAGGGGAATTTCTGTGTGCCCCAGGAATCAGGGGTACAATGGATGGAATGACCCCACTCTGAGAAATTATAGGGAAATTATTCCCATATATATATATTGGGGAATTATTCCAACTTTTATCCATGGATAAAAGTTTCATTTGGCATTTCCTGGGAGCTTTGGGCTCCTCAGGAAAATCCTCCAGGCCAAAGAGTGACCACCAGAAATGGGAGTTTGTGTGAGCCAAGCCTCAGCTTTCCAAGCCTGTCCTTCACTGAGGGAATCATGGAATGGTTGGGTTGGAAAGGGTTTGAGGATCATTTAATCCAGCCTGGGCAGGGGTATTTCCATGGCAGCAGAAAGAGTAAGAGTAGACAGCAGGTAGAGAAATGAATTTAAAATAAATTTTAGAGCTGGAAGGCTCTTCTTTCCCCTTATCCATCATGGAATAAAGATGGATAAAACGTGGCCTTGCTGTCCCTAAAGCCAGGCCCAACTCCCAACATTTCATTCCTGTGCAAACCCCCCCATCCAGGATTAACATCAAAGGCACAGATTCCATTTGCCATTCCTGGTTTTGCTGCAGAGGAGCCTGAGGTCACCATCCAGATGGGAAATTATTCCAAGTTTGGCACCAAAGGCTGCTCTGGTCTCCCTCTAAACCATTTGTCCTGGATTTTTATTGGATCATTTATGTCCAGCTCTGAGGCCAAATTCTGCTCAGAGCTAGGCAAGAGTGACCCCACAAAGGCACAGGAAGGAGCAGGATCTCACCCTGAGACACCTCCAGAAGCATTTGGAAACACCTTGGAATTTAATTTTACATGCACTTGCTCAGGGTCTGGATGTTCTGGAAGGGAAATAAATGGGAGCTTTTGATAGAAAAGATAGAAACAATTTTAGTTGGCACAATCAGAATTAAAAAACAACCAAACAAAAAATCCCCAAACCAAGAAACAAATAAACACAAACACCTGCCACCTCCCCCCAAAAAACCTCCATAAAATACCCCCTCAAAAAAAAAAAGGGAAAAAAAAGGAAAAAAAAGGAAAAATGACATTTCATTTTCCAAGGATTTTGATCACTGGATTTGCCCCAATACCTGGAATTTATTTTTCCAGGCAATGCAAAGGTTTGGGAGTTTGCACAGGGCAGCACAACCCCACCTCTTTGAGTGCCAGGCGTTGCAGAAAATCCCAGAATCAGCTGGAACCCACAGGAATTACCCAGTCTGAGTCTGGGATGAGCCCAGGAATGATCACAGGAACTGGGTTAGGCCTGGGAGGGAGCTGAGCCTGGAGCAGAGCTGGGGATCATGGATCAGGTGTGGGAGGGAGCTGGGAGGGGATGGGGGCTCCCACTGTGAATCCCAGCTCTGTAAATCCCAGCTCTGCAAAACCCAACTCTGTAAATCCCAGATCAGCAAATTCCTACTCTGTAAATCCCCACATTGCAAATCCCAGTTCTGTAAATCCCAGATCTGCAAATCCCAGCTCTGTAAATCCCCACATTGCATTTCCCAACTCTGTAAATCCCAGCTCTGCAAATCCCAGCTCTGTAAATTCCAACTCTATAAATCTCAACTCTGTAAACCCCAGTTCTGTAAATCCCCACATTGCAAATCCCAATTCTGTAAATCCCAGCTCTTCAAATCCCAGCTCTTTAAATCCCAGCTCTGGAAATCCCAGCTCTGCAAATCCTAGCTCTGTAAATCCCAGTTCTGTAAATCCCAGCTCTGCAAATCCCAGCTCTGTAAATCCCCACACTGCAAGTACCAACTCTGGTAATCCCCATACTTCAAATCACTGCACTAAATCCCAACTCTGCAAATCCCAGATCTGTAAATCCCAACTCTATAAATCCTCATACTGCAAAAGCCCACACTGTAAATCCCAACTCTAAATCCCAGCTCTGTAAATCCCCACATTGCAAATCCCAATTCTGTAAATTCCAATTCTGTAAATCCCCACATTGCAAATCCCAATTCTGTAAATCCCCATTCTCTAAATCCCAACTCTGCAAATCCTGTCTGTAAATGCCAACTCTCTAAATCCAAACTCTGTAAATCCCAGCTCTGCAAACCCCAAGTCTATAAATCCCAACTCTGTAAATCCCAGCTCTGTAAATCCCAGCTCTGCAAATCCCAGCTCTGTAAATCCCAACTCTGTAAATCCCAGCTCTGTAAATTCCAACTCTATAAATCTCAACTCTGTAAACCCCAGTTCTGTAAATCCCCACATTGCAAATCCCAATTCTGTAAATCCCAGCTCTGTAAATCCCAAATCTGTAAATCCCCATTCTCTAAATCCCAACTCTGCAAATCCTGTCTGTAAATCCCAGCTCTATAAATCCCAACTCTATAAATCCCAACTCTATAAATCCCAACTCTGCAAATCCCAGCTCTGCAAATCCCAGCTCTGTAAATCCCAACTCTATAAATCCCAGCTCTGCAAATCCCAGCTTTGCAAACCCCAACTCTATAAATCCCAACTCTGCAAATCCCAGCTCTGTAAATCCCAGCTCTGCAAATCCCAACTCTATAAATCCCAGCTCTGTAAATCCCAGCTCTCCAACCTCTTTTCTTTGAGGAGGAGCCCCAGGGAGGAAGGGCTTGGAGAACATTTGGAAAAGCTCAGAGATGAATCCTGGTGGTGGAAGGAGGAGGGGGTGTGAGCCAGGAGGGAGGGCTGGGGTTGGAGGGAAGATTTTGTGGAGTGTCCTGGCCCATGGAAGGAGGGGGCAGTGAATGATCCATGAGCCCAAATCATTCTGTGATCCTGGAAAAAACCAGCCCAACCTCATCATCCCTGGGAGCTTCCAAAGCAAAACATGCAAGGAAAACTTTTAATTTATCAGGGTTCATTCTGCTGATCCCACGTGGAATAAAATACAAGAGCAAACTGTTCCCTGCTGGATTTTCTTTCCTTGAGATACAGGGTGGAAAGCAGCAGATAACATTTTCCTCTGGTGGCTGGACACATCTCAGGGAAAGAGAATTCCTTGGTGTTTCCAGGGAATTTGAAAAGCTGAGCTCTGGGGAAGAGGGGGCAAAGGATTCCAGGAGAGGAAGGAATTCCACAAAAATTGATATCAAATCTCTGCCTTCAGTTAGCACAGGAGGAAATCATGGACAGACCAAGACTAGGGAAAAAAATATTCAGTACAGAGGAAAAAAAGGGAATCAGCTGGAAGCAGAATCAGGAACTGAGGGGGAAAATGGAGCAAAATATAAAAAGGGAAAGGAGTGCAAGAGGAAAAGGAAGGAACATGGATGAAGCATGAACAGATGTGAGGAATGAATTGCTGGACAATGCCCAGAAACATCTGAGAACTGGGAAAAGAGACAGAAAAAAGAAGGGAAAGAAGCAAAAAAGCACAAGAGCACTGTTTTTATCTCCTCAGGATTTGTTTGTAGCTGCTCTGTGAACCTGACTTGGCTTTCCAGAACCACTCAGGAATTTGGCTGGAAGCTGTGAACAAATCCCATCTCCAGGAGGTTCCCCTGTTGTTCCCCCCACTCCTGTGGTGGTGTCCCCACTCCATCAGGGCTGCTCCATGGAGATTTTCCCTCTGCTCTGGGAGTTGCCACGAGGAGCAGGAGAAATCCAAAGCAGCTCCAGTCCTCACTAACAGTGAAATGTGGGCAGCAGGATCCAGGTTTATGTCCTGAATTCCTTATTCTCTTCAGCAGGACAAGGAACATCTCCTGGGGCTCTGCAGCTGGAGAAACATCGTGACACACAAAGGAACTTCTTTATTTTCACTTTGCATTCTGCCCTTTTGTATCTTGGTGGAGTAATTGCTCATCCCAGTTATTCCAGAGGGTGGAAAATCTTTGTTCCTTTTGAGGATTTTCCTCAGGCTGGGAGTGGTTTTTTTTTATCCTCTGTAGTTTAAAAACCACCCAAACACACACACACATCATAATTTGGGATTTCATCATCATTGGAATCATGGAATTACTGACATTAAGGATCATCCCACCCCACCCCTGCCATGGCAGGGACACCTTCCACAGTCCCAGGTGGCTCCAAGCCCCATCCAAGCTGGCCTGGGACACTTCCAGGGATTCAGGGACAGCCACAGCTGCTCTGGGAAACCTTTTAGTTCTCCTAAAATCCACTTTAAACAGACCCACCTTTGCTTAACACCTAGAATTTTTAATACCTTTCCTTCCACGAGGCCTCAGCTCCCTCAGAGGTGATGAAACACTTGACAAATTATAATTAATCTTGTGAAGAGCTCTCAGCCACAGCTGCTGGGGCTCTTCACTTCTTTGCCAGAAGTGTTCATGGGATAAACACTTGTGGGATTTAAAAAGTACAGCCTGAAAATGTGGGCAGAAAACCCCAGAACTGCCCTGACCTTGGGTCTCCAGGTGGATGAGGGGTCCCTGTGTGATTCTCATGCCCCCCTGGCAGAGGGTTTGTCCTGGAGTTGTGTGACACAAATCCATGAGGAGCAGGATCTGTGTCTTTCCAGGTGCAGCTGGAATACTTCAGAGCCTTCCTGGGATTCATTAGTCCAGGTGTTAACGAGTTTTTGTGCAGTGCACTTTCAAGAGACAATTACAGCCCTGCTGATAAGGGAGGGGTTAAACTGAGTCCTTTATTTCATGGAAAAATGAAGAATCCTGGTTTGTTTCCTCCTGGTTTTTCCTCCAGGCACTTACAAAAGCCTTCCTCCACTTGCAAGGATTTTCCCGACACTGGAAATTATGCAAACCAGATTTTCCTGGAGTCATGGAATGGTTTGGGATGGAAAGGATTTAAAGGATCATCCTATTCTCTTCCCTACCATGGCAGGGACACAGAATTCACAGAATTCCCAGAATGCCCAGGTTGGGAGAGCCCTCCAAGACCATCGAGTCCAGCCCAGTCCCAGCACCCCAACTCAGCCCTGGCCCCCAGTGCCACATCCAGGCTTTGTCAAACACACCCAGGGATGGGGACTGCACCACCTCCCCGGGCAGCCATTCCAGAACTTTCTCCCCCTTGCTGCAAAAACCTTTTCCCTGCTCTCCAGCCTGGATTTCCCTTGGTGCAGCTGGAGGCTGTGTGCTCTGGTTGTGTCAGTGCTGCTGCAGACAGAGCCCAGCCCCAGCTGAGCACAGGCACCTTTCAGGAGCTGTGCAGAGTGATGGGGGCAGCCCTGAGTCTCCTTTTCTCCAGGCTGAGCACCCCCAGCTCCCTCAGGGCTCCTCACAGGGTTTGTGTTCCCTCTCCAGCCTCGTTGGCCCCTCTGGATGTGCTCAGGGTCCCAAGGTCCTTCCCAAGCTGAGGGGCCAGAGCTGGGCACAGCACTCCAGGTGTGCCCTGAGCAGTGCCCAGGGCAGGGACAGAGTGACCTCCCTGCTCCTGGGACAGACAGGGACAGACACAGGGACAGACACAGGGACAGCCAGGGACAGAATGACCTCCCTGCTCCTGGGACACACAGGGACAGACAGAGGGACAGCCAGGGACAGACACAGGGACAGCCACAGGGACAGAATGACCTCCCTGCTCCTGCTGCCACTGCATTCCTGATCCAGGCCAGGAGCCATCGGCCTTGTTGGCCAACTCCCACTGTCCCAAGTGCTCCAAGCTCCAATGTCCAACCTGGCTTTGGGCACTGCCAGGGATGCAGGGGTTTAGAATCAAAAATCCCAGAAGGGTTTGGGTTGGGAGGGACCTTAAATCTCACCCAGAGCCACCCCTGCCATGGCAGGGACACCTCCCACTGTCCCCAGTGTCCAGCCTGGCCTTGGGCACTGCCAGGGATGCAGGGGCAGCCCCAGCTGCTCTGGGCACCCTGTGCCAGGGCCTGCCCACCCTGCCAGGGAACAATTCCTCATTGCCAAGATCCCACCCAGCCCTGCCCTCTGGCACTGGCAGCCATTCCCTGGGTGCTGTCCCTCCATCCCTTGTCCCCAGTCCCTCTGCAGCTCTCCTGGAGCCCCTTCAGGCTCTGTCAGGGGCTCTGAGCTCTCCCTGGAGCTTCTCCTGTCCAGGTGAGCCCCCCCAGCTCTCCCAGCCTGGCTCCAGCCTCTCTGGACTCATCCCAACATTCCCAGACCTTTCTTGGATCACCCCATGGGCCACAATCCCGTTTTTCAGGACAGGTCCCATTTCCATCCTGGAGAACTCCTGAACTCTGGTGTAGCCACGATATTTCCTGAAAAGTCCCTTTGCCAGGATTTTTTCCCCTGAGAAGCTGAGAGGCCTCAGAAATGAAAAGTAAACATTGATTATCTGCTGCTGTGGGATGGAACAGGAGCATCTGGGATTGGTCTCATGTGGTTGTTTCTAATTAAAGGCCAATCACAATTAATGGACAGCTGGCTCAGACTCTCTGGTCACTCACAAGATTTTATTATCATTCCATTCCTTTCTATTCTTAGCCAGCCTTCTGATGAAATCCTTTCTTCTATTCTTTTAGTATAGCTATAATATATAATTTCCTTTTAATAGAATAAATATCATAAAATAATAACTCAGCCTTCTGAGCCATGGAGTCAATTCTCATCCCTTCCCTCATCCTGGACCCCAGTGAACACCACCACAGTCCTGAGCTCTTCAACAACACCAAAAATGAGGAAAATCAACAAACAACACCAAAAATGAGGAAAATCAACAAACAACACCAAAAATGAGGAAAATCAACAAACAACACCAAAAATGAGGAAAATCAACAAACAACACCAAAAATGAGGAAAATCAACAAACAACACCAAAAATGAGGAAAATCAACAAACAACACCAAAAATGAGGAAAATCAACAAACAACACCAAAAATGAGGAAAATCAGCTTGGCCCAAACTCCCCTTGCTGCTTAATTGGCCTGTTAATTACCTAAATCCTTTTATCCATGAGCAATATCCCAGTTCCATCACTTTTATGGGGTTTAACAGCAGAAGTTTTATGATCTGGAAGATGCTGTTTCAAAATGAAATAAAAATGAGCTGATTTTTCAGGGAATTGTCCCATGTTTGGAGATGTTTGTGCGTCCTGCTGAGCTGCTGTTTAGGAGAATTATTTGCTGTCTGCAATGCCAAATAAAGCTGTTATTTCTTATCTCTGATGAGGATTAATTAAAATAAATCAATTTTTAAAATCCCATTTTTCACCCTGCTCTTCCCCCACAACTAAAAATGATTTAAAATGTCATTATTTTATGCAAAGCATTGTTGTAAAAAGTAAAGGCAATAAATAACAATTCCCCAAAAAATGAATTTTGCAAAGACTTTTCCATTTCCTAAACTTACTGATTTTGCTGATTTCTTGGAATTCACTTAATTTTTTCCTTGGGGAGGAAATCCAAGACATGTTTTAGATTTATGAAGTCTCCTGTCACCTATTATATTTTATATATAATAATTTATATTATATACATAATAATTTATATTATATATAATTTATATTTTATATCAATATATTAATTTATATTAAATAATTTATAATAATATTTATATATTATATAATGTAGTATAATATACTCTAATATAATAATTTCTATTATATATAAATTATTAAATATTATATTGAACATATATTATAAATATATATAAAATTTTATATATTAAATATTATATATAAAATATAATATTAAATATTATATTATAAAAATATAATTTAATTTTCTTAAAATCGTTACAGACATTAGTGATATCAATCATAAACCATTGGGTTAATTACATAAATGACTGCATAAATTAATTTTTGATGAAATTTTTATCCTTAAAAATTTTTTTTTAAGGAAACCACACTTGTGCATTCACTAATTTTCCATTCTCACTGCAACTTTTTGAAACAAACTTGATGAAATTTCCAAGATATTCAGTTCCCCCAGAACTGCATGGCTGGCAGTGCAGGAGACTCTTGGATTAATGTAAATTATTCCAAGGAATTACCAAGCACCAGAGAAACCACCCCAAAAAAGATGGACCAGGAAAACAATTCCTTCTCTGTCCTGGAGGTAAAAATGATTTCTTTGTGTTTCTCCATAATTCCCTTTTTTTTTGGACAGAGCAGAATATTCCTGAATGTCCCCGTGCTTGAAAAATCCATTTTGGCCTCCAGCACCAACCTCTCAATGTTTCCATTGTTTGTCTGGGAGTGGAAGGAAATTCAGTTATTCCCAGGGAATTGGGGAAATTCTGGGATGGCTCAAGGGATTCCTTGGATCTTCTCCTCCTGCTCCATTCCTGGGCAGAGCAGAGGGTCCAGCTTGGTGAGAAATCCTTGTGGAAAAAAGAGAAATTAAAATAATGCAAAATAAATTATAAAAATAATAAAAAAATTAAAATATAATTAATATAATATAATATAATATAGTATAGTATAATATAATATAATATAGTATAATATAATATAGTATAATATAATATAATATAATATAATATAATATAATATAATATAATATAATATAATTATCAAATTAAATAATATATTAACTAATTGTGAAATAACTAATTATATTAGTTATATTAATTAAGAATTATGTTATTTAATTAGAGTATTAAAAATAAGTTATAACAGATTATAATAAAAATATAATAAGAGAAAAATTACAATATACTATAATATAAGAAAATAGAAATAAAAATAAAATAAAATAAAGTAAAATAATAACAATATAATATAATATAATATGATATAATATAATATAATATAATATAATATAATATAATATAATATGATGTAATATAATTGGAAGTAAAAAACCAAATAAAATAATATATAAATAATTAATTATTAAAAATTAATTATGTTTTAATATTAATTAATAATTATAACATTATATTATATTATTTAATAATACATTATAATATAATATTAAATAATAATTGTAATATATTATAATAAAAATATAAAGGAGAAAAATTATAACATACTATAATAATATAAGAAAAATAGAAAATGACATAAAATAAAATAAAGTAATGAAATTATAATAATATAATATAATATAAAATAATGAAATAAAATTATAATATATAAATAATACATTATTAAATAATTAATTATATTAATTATATTATTTAAGAATTATATTATTCATTAGATTATTAAATCATGAACTATATTATAATAAATATAGAATAAGAGAAAATTAAAACATAATATAATAATATGAGAAAACATAAAATAAAACCAAATAATTAATAAAATAAAACTCAGCACAGAATCCCAGAATGGGACTGGGAGAGATCTTCATTCCCTACATTCCCTTCATTCCCTATATTCTCTTTATTCCCTATATTCCCTTCATTCCCTTCATTCCCTTTATTCCCTACATTCCCTTTATTCCCTATATTCCCTTTATTCCCTATATTCTCTACATTCCCTTCATTCCCTATATTCCCTTTATTCCCTACATTTCCTTTATTCCCTATATTCTCTTTATTCCCTACATTCCCTTCATTCCCTACATTCCCTACATTCTCTACATTCCCTATATTCTCTACATTCCCTTCATTCCCAAGGTTAATTTTGGATAATTTTGCTGGTTTAACTTCCAGGCCTGTTTTCCTTGGATTGTCAGGAACTCAGGGTGCTCAGCAGCAGTTTCATGAAATTAAGTCAACAGAGATTTTTTATTATTATTTTATTTTTTTTTGTGTGTTGTTGCAATTTTCCCCCTTGGACAAATGCACCAAAGAATTATTTCCTGGTGGGACAGGATAATTCCATGCAGGAACTGTGGTCCAGAGGAAAAGTCAAACCCAGAGTTTTGTACAAGGCAGTTGGACTGGCAAAATTACAAAATTTGAGATAAAAATAATGAGTTTTCTCCACAAATGATGTTCATTTGTACATAAAAATATTGGATTTTGTAGGAATTTTGTCCAGGCACATAATGAGACTAGAAAAAAAGACTTAAAGGAATTTCAGAGTCTTTTATTTCATGTAAAGGTTCACAATCAGCCCATTTACATTAAAAAAAATTATCCTGACCAGGCTCCCATCCCTTCCATCCCAGTTTTTAACCATTGTGCTGCTTCCCAAAAAGGAGTGAAATTGGGGTTTTTGTGTGTTTTTCTCTACATTTTCCCCTTTTTTCTGGTGTTAAACCCTCCCAGATTGCCTCGAGCAGCAAAGCCAGGCTTTGGCAGGTTAGTCCCAGCTCAGGGCATGTGGCTCCTTATTCCCTGTGGGAATTCAGCCAGAAAATCCAGATTCCCCTAATTAACAGCAGCCAAACATTTGGCTAAAAAATCATGAGGTTTTTGGGGTTTTTTTGCTGTTGTTTGTCTGTTTTGTGTTGGTTTTGTGTGGCTTTCTACCCATTTATCCGCCTTAATTTTTTTTAGGGGAAAAAAAAACAAGAAAAAAATCCCACACCACTCTGGGATTGATGGAGCAAATGATGTTGCAATTATCCCAACGATGTCTTTGTGATTTTTTTGGGGGAAATGTTTGGTTTTTACTATGACCCTCCTTGGATTTGCCATAGATTTCAAGAGAATTGAAATAAATTCTGTTGATTATAAATCATCATTGGGGGACTTTTTTTTTTTGTTTTTTTGAGGGAAGCCAAACCACCCTTAGATGGTCCAGAGGAGGCTACAAAATTGAGGATCCCACTGGGAAATTGGGAAGGCTGGAGCACCTCTAGTAAAGACAAAAATGGGAGAGTTGGGGTTGGAAAAGAAAAGGCTGCACTTCCAAAGTATGGAGGATGTTCCTTAAAAAAGATGGACACAGATGGACACATTTTCCCAAAAAGCAGATTAAATTGGACATGAGCAAGATATTTTTTGGGATGAGAATAAAGAGACACTGGAACAGTTCCAATGTGGCTGTTCCTGCATCCCTGGCAGTGCCCAAGGCCAGGTGGGACACTGGGGACAGTGGGAGGTGTCCCTGCCATGGCAGGGGTGGAATAAAAGGATCTTTGAAGGTTTTTTCCAAACCAAACCACTCCATGAATCGGAGACAAACCATCCCCAAAAAAACCCCAGAGTATCCCAGGATTGCCACAAAAAGGGAACAAGAAATGTGGGGAATGTGACCAAGAGAAGCTGCTGGGAGGGATTTTAGGAGCTCTGATCTGCTCCATTACCTTGGACATGGATAAATCCTGGATTTCCTCCTCCATGGCCTGTCAGACTGGCTCCAGATCTCCCCTTTCCCTCCCTCTCCAGGCAGCAGGACACAGGTGACTACCAGGGACAGGTAGGAGCAGCTCTGGGATGTGCAGGGAGCTCCAAACCATGGCTGGGAAGGTTCCTGCACACCCCAGTGGCAAAAAAACCCCTAAAACTGCTTTATCAGAGCCTGCAAGCTCTGAGCTGAGCCCATCTTAGCATCCCTCCCACCTGGAAACATCATTCCCTGCTGGAATTCCCTTCTGCACCATCCCCCTTCCTCCTGAGCGACCTCCTCTTCCTCCCATTGTGCCAGAGCCAGCATTCCAAGCCCTGCAATGATTCAGCAACTCAGGCACTGCAGATCCCCAGCTCCTTGCTGGACGTGGAGAGCAAACGTTATTCACATTCCCAGCAGTTCATTAAAAAAAAGCCAAATCAAGATGTTGCTGAGCTTCATTTTCAGTCTGTTGCTTCCAAAGGCTTAATAAGAAAATCCTGGTTTCCTTAGGGATGATTCACTCAGGCTTTGGAGGCTCTGGAAGGGACAGAGGCAGCAGCAGCAGTGATTTGTGAGCTCTGGAAGGGAAAGGCAGCACTGGAGCCCTGATCCCAGCCTGGAACACTGCTAATAAATAATCCTGAGCTCCCAGCCAGGTCCCAGGAGCTCTCCCAGGCTCTCCCTCCACAGCAACCTCAGAGGCCCTGCAAGAACCTGGCAAGCTCAGCCCTGCTGCCCTCCTGCACAGCCTGGCTGCCAGTGCTCTGAATGAACCCCTAAACCCCTGTCCTCATCTCTTGCCATGGGAAACCCTAAATCCCTGTCCCTCCTCTTCTCTTCTCTTCTTTTTTCCTCCCTAAATCTGTGTCCCTCTTCTCATAATAAACCTCTAAATCCCTGTCCTTCTTCTCTTCCAGCAATAAACCCCTAAATCCCTGTCCTTCTTCTCTTCCAGGAACAAACCCCTAAATCCTTCTTCTCTTCTCTTCTCTTCTCTTCTCTTCTCTTCTCTTCTCTTCTCTTCTCTTCTCTTCTCTTCTCTTCTCTTCTCTTCTCTTCTCTTCTCTTCTCTTCTCTTCTCTTCTCTTCTCTTCTCTTCTCTTCTCTTCTCTTCTCTTCTCTTCTCTTCTCTTCTCTTCTCTTCTCTTCTCTTTCTCCTCCTTCTCCTTCTCCTTCTCCTTCTCCTTCTCCTTCTCCTTCTCCTTCTCCTTCTCCTTCTCCTTCTCCTTCTCCTTCTATTCTCCTCTCCTCCCTAAATTCCTGCCTTTCTTCTCTTCCCATTACAAACCCTTAAATCTCTGTCCCTCTTCTCTTCCAGGAACAAACCCCTAAAACCTTGTCCCTTTTCCAGGAACAAATCCCTAAATCCCTGTCCCTTATCTCTTCCCATAACAAACCCCTAAATCCCTGTTCCTCTTCTCTTCATAACAAACCCCTAAACCCCTGTTTCTTTCTCTTCCCATAACAAACCCTTAAATTGCTGTTCCCTCTCTTCCCATACCAAACCTCTAAATCCCTGCTCCTTTCCCCCTTCTCTTCCCATTACAAACCCCTAAACCCCTTCCATCTTCTCTTCTAGGAGCAAACCCCTAAATCCCTGTTCCTTCTCTCTTCCCATAAGAAACCCCTAAATCCCTGTCCCTCTTCTCTTGCCATACCAAACCCCTAAATCCCTGTCCCTCTTCTCTTGCCATACCAAACCCCTAAATCCCTGTCCCTCTTCTCTTGCCATACCAAACCCCTAAATCCCTGTTTCCTTCTCTTCCCATAACAAACCCCTAAGTCCCTGTTTCTTTCTCTTCCCATACCAAACCCCGAAAGCCCTGTCCCTCTTCCCATACCAAACCCCTAAATCCCTGCTCCTTTTCCTCCACTCCTGCTGCTGTTCCCTCCTGGAGCAGCTCCCTGTGTCCCTGCAGCCCATCCTGGCTGAGCTGTTCCTGTCAGGACAGGGGTGACAGCAAAGTGTCCCCCAGAGGGGCTCGGCCTGCTGAGCTCATCTTGGCCTGAGATCCAGGAGGAATTTTCTCCCCAAAAAATCAGGAATTTGGGGGTGGTTCCACTCCTCTGTCCCAGCACATTCTCAGCAGGATCTGGGCACTTCTTCCATACCCAAACCCCAAATGTGGGGAGGACCTGGGTGATTTTTAAGGCTCTTTCCAACCCAAATCATTCTGGGATTCTCTGATTTGATTTCCCTGATGATCCCAACACCTTTCTGCTTCCACATGGATGGGGAAGGACTTTTTATAAGGACATGAACAGGACAAGGGGAAATTTTAAACTTCCAAAATGGGATATTGGGAAGAAATCCTTCCCTGTGAGGGTGGGCAGGGGCTGGGGTGGAATTCCCAGAGCAGCTGGGGCTGCCCCTGGATCCCTGGCAGTGCCCAAGGCCCGGCTGGACACTGGGGACAGTGGGAGGTGTCCCTGCCATGGCAGGGGTGGCACTGGGTGGGCTTTAAAGCCCCTTCCAGTCCAAACCATTCCATGATTCCAATCTCAGTGATCCTGGGGCTCTGGGATTCAGTTGCTGTGCCCATCCATCCCCCAGGACAATGCCTGTGGCCAACCAGGAACATGGAAATCCATCCTCTCCCTCATTTCCAGCCCCTGACCCGAAGTTCCAGAACAAACCCCAACCCTCATTTCAGCCTCTCCATAATCCAGGGGGGGAATTTGTGGGATATGGGGAGGGGGGAACCCAAACCAAACAAGTTATTCCTGCAGATTTGATGAAAGGTTCTTGGGCCAAAGGGTTTTGCCTGAAACCCAGGAATTTTTCCTTCCCTGCTCCAACTCCAGCGCAGCCAATTGTGTGTGGTTTGTGCTGTTGCTGTGAACATTCTCTGGCTGTACAAGAGCAGGGCTAATTAAACTCTCACAGCTATACATTAATTAGTAATCAGCTTAAATAATCATAAAAACATCACCCTTTGATGGCAAGACTTGATCAATTCCAACGGGGTTTGGCCCAATGGAGCATTCGAAGAACTTGGCCATAATCTGCTTTTTTTGCCAACCCTTAAAGGAGTCCTTTCCCTGCTAAGCATGTTTTTCTTCAAGAGATTATCCTCCTTCCAAGCCAATTAACTGCATTCCAACGAAAACAGGGAGAATTTGAAATAAATGATACCAGGCTGTTAGTAAAGAAAGAGAGAGGGGGAATGAGAACACAATGGAGAGTCTGAAATTGCGGTCACTTAAATCAAACCCCTTCTGTGCACAGCTGAATTTATTTTCTCTCCTCAAATCCTGACATTTTACCGCAGGAGAAGGAACAAGGGCATTAAATCTTCCAGGGGTTTTCACTTGTTTGGGTTGCCAGAGTGGCTCTGGTGCTGCCTCACGTTCTGAATGTTTCAAGAAAGATTTTAATTACCCAGTTCAGGGACAGAGCAATCAGGGGAAACAGAAAAGAGGGAGAACACAAAATATTCTGAGCTGGAAGGGACCCACGGGATCATTGAGAGCAACTCTGGAGTATGGGGATCAAATCCAGGTTTTTGTGGAACCAGAGCTGAACAAAGCGCAGGATAAACCCTCAGGAATTTGGGAACAGTAGCTGAAGGCATCCCTCACCTTCCCAACACCTGAAGTGAACCCCAAAAACAACACTGGGGGGTCTGGGACAAAGTGCTCACACAGCCATGACCCAGCAGTTGGGACTCCAGGAGAGGAGATCAGAACTTGGATATTCCAAAAGGAATTTGGATCTTCCAAAGAAAATCCTCCCCATGAGGGTGGGCAGGCCCTGGGGCTGCCCCTGGATCCCTGGCAGTGCCCAAGGCCAGGTTGGACACTGGGGACAGTGGGAGGTGTCCCTGCACCCAGTGGAGCTGGATGGGATTTAAGGTTTCTCCCAACCAAAACCAACCCAACCCAACCCAACTCAACCCAACTCAACCCAATCCAATCCAACCCAACCCAACCAACCCAACCCAACCCATTCCATGTATTCCATGAACTCTCATCCCAAGGGGTCTGGCTTGCTTTGACAGCTGCTCCTGCTGGTGTCCTCACCAGAGGTGGCCCTGGTGTCCCCTCTGTGGGACCAGCAGCTGCCTCAGGAGTGAAATTCCCCAGGAAGCTGCTCCCAGAGGAGCCACAAAGAGGATGAAAACTGGCCCAGCCTTGAGCCCTGAGGAGGAAGAGGCCCCTGGAAGCTCTCCCAGGCTTCTCCATGCAGGTGTGGTTGAGCACAAGGGAGATGCTGCTGGATTCCCCTGGCCAAACCCACCAGAGGAGCCACGCTGGGCTGGGAGCAGCCTGGAGCTCTGACCCATCTCCAGCAGTCCCACAAAGCCAGGGCTGCCAGAACCCTTGGGAAAGGAGAGCTCCTGGTGTCACCACCAGGGCTGGAGCAGTTTGGATATCAATGCCCAGCATTCAGCTCTCAGGGTGGAATTTTGGAACTCTAAATTCCCATCCTCAGTGCAGACCCCTCTCCTGCATGGAAAGGCAGAGGCAGCTCTCCCATCCCTCCTCCCCTGCCACATGGATCCATCAGGAAACCATCCCCATGTCCAAAGGCTGCATCCACACAAGGCTTTAAAAAGTTTTTCAAGTCTTCCTTAGGTCAGATCCCAGCCTGGTGTGTTCCACATCCATCCTGTGAGGAGCCCCTCTGGACAGGGGAGCATTCCTGCTGTTGTTGTTTCTGCTCTCTCAACACTCTGGCCCAGGGTCCCTTTATTTTAGGAATTGTCCCAACAAATTCTTTCACCAGTCCTTCCCTCGGGGGCTCCCCAAATTGGAGAGCCTGAAATCCTGCAGGATTGTCTGGCCCTGCCACTTCCTGCAGAGCATCTGCTCACATCAGGATTTATGGATGTGAGAAATTAGCTGCAGCTCCTCCTCTGTGAGCTGAGTTTCCCTGAACCATCCATCACAGGGGTTGCTTTCATGCATTCCCAGTTTGTTGGGAAGGGAGAAAATTTGACAAGAAAATCTCACAGATATGTATGATTAGCAGAAAGATTTTTGAATGTAGAGTCTGATGAAGGAATAGAGATGGAAGCAAGTTTTGATATAGAAGAAAAGAATTGCTGAGCCTGTCTTACTGGATAACCAAGGAGGCAAAGGCTGTGTTAGTTAGAAGGGATTTTTATGGCTTAGAGCAAAGGATAAACCCACCCCAAACAAGAAGATGTTTGTACCAAGCAGAAAGAGAGCACAGGCAAACAAGGCAGCAAAGTTGCAAGGAGAAAAAAGGTCTCAGAATTTTTCACAAACTGAAAAACAACTTCTAGCTTAAACTGTAATTAAAATCACTCCAATTTTGTGATTGGAGAGCAGTAACATGAATATGGTAATTACAGCAGTTATGATAGGCTAGAGATAATAGTTAAGGTATAGATTGGTTCTACTGTGTTAAGATGATCAGCAAAGAAAAGTAAATAATGCATTGTAACCAAAAGAAAATTAAATAATGCATTGTAACCAAAAGAAAACTGTATAATGTATTGTAACCAAAAGAAAAGTAAATAATGCAATGTAACCAAAAGAAAAGTGTATAATGTATTGTAACCAGAAGAAAAGTAAATAATGCAATATGACCAAAAGAAAAGTAAATAATGCAATGTAACCAAAAGAAAAGTATAGAATTCAGTGCAACCAAAAGAAACGTAAATAATGCATTGTAACCAAAAGAAAAGTAAATAATGCAATGTAACCAAAAGAAAAGTAAATAATGCATTGTAACCAAAAGAAAAGTGTATAATGTATTGTAACCAAAAGAAAAGTAAATAATGCATTGTAACCAAAAGAAAAGTGTATAATGTATTGTAACCAAAGAGTAAAT
>CM019902.1:115866138-115897373 GCA_009764595.1 Geothlypis trichas | reverse complement strand
CAAACCCTAATCCTGTCCCTCTTCTATTAAAACAAACCCCTAAACCCCTGTTTCTTTCTCTTCCCATAACAAACCCTTAAATTGCTGTTCCCTCTCTTCCCATACCAAACCCTTAAATCCCTGCTCCTTTGCCCCTTCTCTTCCCATTACAAACCCCTAAACCCCTTCCATCTTCTCTTCTAGGAGCAAACCCCTAAATCCCTGTTCCTTCTCTCTTCCCATAAGAAACCCCTAAATCCCTGTCCCTCTTCTCTTGCCATACCGAACCCCTAAACCTCTGTTCCTTCTTTTCCCATACCAAACCCCTAAATCCCTGTTCCTTCTTTTCCCAAACCAAACCCCTAAACCTCTGTTCCTTCTCTTCCCATACCAAACCCCTAAATCCCTGCTCCTTTTCCCCTGCTCCTGCTGCTGTTCCCTCCTGGAGCAGCTCCCTGTGTCCCTGCAGCCCATCCTGGCTGAGCTGTTCCTGTCAGGACAGGGGTGACAGCAAAGTGTCCCCCAGAGGGGCCCGGCCTGCTGAGCTCATCTTGGCCTGAGATCCAGGAGGAATTTTCTCCCCAAAAAATCAGGAATTTGGGGGTGGTTCCACTCCTCTGTCCCAGCACATTCTCAGCAGGATCTGGGCACTTCTTCCATACTCAAACCCCAAATGTGGGGAGGACCTGGGTGATTTTTAAGGCTCTTTCCAACCCAAATCATTCTGGGATTCTCTGATTTGATTTCCCTGATGATCCCAACGCCTTTCTGCTTCCACATGGATGGGGAAGGACTTTTTATAAGGTGATGAACAGGACAAGAGGGAATTTTCAACTTCCAAAATGGGATATTGGGAAGAAATCCTTCCCTGTGAGGGTGGGCAGGGGCTGGGGTGGAATTCCATCCCTGCATCCCTGGCAGTGCCCAAGGCCAGGTTGGACACTGGGGACAGTGGGAGGTGTCCCTGTCATGGCAGGGGTGGCACTGGGTGGGCTTTAAAGCCCCTTCCAGTCCAAACCATTCCATGATTCCAACCTCAGTGATCCTGGGGCTCTGGGATTCAGTTGCTGTGCCCATCCATCCCCCAGGACAGTGCCTGTGGCCAACCAGGAACATGGAAATCCATCCTCTCCCTCATTTCCAGCCCCTGACCCAAAGTTCCAGAACAAACCCCAACCCTCATTTCAGCCTCTCCATAATCCAGGGGGGGAATTTGTGGGATATGGGGAGGGGGGAACCCAAACCAAGCAAGTTATTCCTGCAGATTTGATGAAAGGTTCTTGGGCCAAAGGGTTTTGCCTGAAACCCAGGAATTTTTCCTTCCCTGCTCCAACTCCAGCGCAGCCAATTGTGTGTGGTTTGTGCTGTTGCTGTGAACATTCTCTGGCTGTACAAGAGCAGGGCTAATTAAACTCTCACAGCTATACATTAATTACTAATCAGCATAAATAATCATAAAAACATCACCCTTTGATGGCAAGACTTGATCAATTCCAACGGGGTTTGGCCCAACGGAGCATTCGAAGAATTTGGCCATAATCTGCTTTTTTTGCCAACCCTTAAAGGAGTCCTTTCCCTGCTAAGCATGTTTTTCTTCAAGAGATTATCCTCCTTCCAAGCCAATTAACTGCATTCCAACGAAAACAGGGAGAATTTGAAATAAATGATACCAGGCTGTTAGTAAAGAAAGAGAGAGGGGGAATGAGAACACAATGGAGAGTCTGAAATTGCGGTCACTTAAATCAAACCCCTTCTGTGCACAGCTGAATTTATTTTCTCTCCTCAAATCCTGACATTTTACCACAGGAGAAGGAACAAGGGCATTAAATCTTCCAGGGGTTTTCACTTGTTTGGGTTGCCAGAGTGGCTCTGGTGCTGCCTCACGTTCTGAATGTTTTCAGAAAGATTTTAATTACCCAGTTCAGGGACAGAGCAATCAGGGGAAACAGAAAAGAGGGAGAACACAAAATATTCTGAGCTGGAAGGGACCCACGGGATCATTGAGAGCAACTCTGGAGTATGGGGATCAAATCCAGGTTTTTGTGGAACCAGAGCTGAACAAAGCGCAGGATAAACCCTCAGGAATTTGGGAACAGTAGCTGAGGGCATCCCTCACCTTCCCAACACCTGAGGTGAACCCCAAAAACAACACTGGGGGGTCTGGGACAAGGTGTTCACACAGCCATGACCCAGGAGCTGGGACTCCAGGAGAGGAGATCAGAACTTGGATATTCCAAAAGGAATTTGGATCTTCCAAAGAAAATCCTTCCCCGTGAGGGTGGGCAGGCCCTGGGGCTGCCCCTGCATCCCTGGCAGTGCCCAAGGCCAGGTTGGACACTGGGGACAGTGGGAGGTGTCCCTGCACTCAGTGGAGCTGGATGGGATTTAAGGTTTCTCCCAACCCAACCCAGCCCAACCCAACCCAACCCAACCCAACCCAACCCAACCCAACCCAACCCAACCCAACCAACCCATTCCATGTATTCCATGAACTCTCATCCCGAGGGGTCTGGCTTGCTTTGACAGCTGCTCCTGCTGGTGTCCTCACCAGAGGTGTCCCTGGTGTCCCCTCTGTGGGACCAGCAGCTGCCTCAGGAGTGAAATTCCCCAGGAAGCTGCTCCCAGAGGAACCTGAGCCACAAAGAGGATGAAAACTGGCCCAGCCTTGAGCCCTGAGGAGGAAGAGGCCCCTGGAAGCTCTCCCAGGCTTCTCCATGCAGGTGTGGTTGAGCACAAGGGAGATGCTGCTGGATTCCCTGGCCAAACCCACCGGAGGAGCCACGCTGGGCTGGGAGCAGCCTGGAGCTCTGACCCATCTCCAGCAGTCCCACAAAGCCAGGGTTGCCAGAACCCTTGGGAAAGGAGAGCTCCTGGTGTCACCACCAGGGCTGGAGCAGTTTGGATATCAATGCCCAGCATTCAGCTCTCAGGGTGGAATTTTGGGAACTTCAAATTCCCATCCTCAGTGCAGACCCCTCTCCTGCATGGAAAGGCAGAGGCAGCTCTCCCATCCCTCCTCCCCTGCCACATGGATCCATCAGGAAACCATCCCCATGTCCAAAGGCTGCATCCACACAAGGCTTTAAAAAGTTTTTCAAGTCTTCCTTAGGTCAGATCCCAGCCTGGTGTGTTCCACATCCATCCTGTGAGGAGCCCCTCTGGACAGGGGAGCATTCCTGCTGTTGTTGTTTCTGCTCTCTCAACACTCTGGCCCAGGGTCTCTTTATTTTAGGAATTGTCCCAACAAATTCTTTCACCAGTCCTTCCCTCAGGGGCTCCCCAAATTGGAGAGCCTGAAATCCTGTAGGATTGTCTGGCCCTCCCACTTCCTGCAGAGCATCTGCTCACATCAGGATTTATGGATGTGAGAAATTAGCTGCAGCTCCTCCTCTGTGAGCTGAGTTTCCCTGAACCATCCATCACAGGGGTTGCTTTCATGCATTCCCAGTTTGTTGGGAAGGGAGAAAATTTGACAAGAAAATCTCACAGATATGTATGATTAGCAGAAAGATTTTTGAATGTAGAGTCTGATGAAGGATAGAGATGGAAGCAAGTTTTGATATAGAAGGAAAGAATTTCTGAGCCTGTCTTACTGGATAACCAAGGAGGCAAAGGCTGTGTTAGTTAGAAGGGATTTTTATGGCTTAGAGCAAAGGATAAACCCACCCCAAACAAGAAGATGTTTGTAGCAAGCAGAAAGAGAGCACAGGCAAACAAGGCAGCAAATGGTGCAAGGAGAAAAAAGGTCTCAGAATTTTTCACAAACTGAAAAACAACTTCTAGCTTAAACTGTAATTTTGTGATTGGAGAACAGTAACATGAATATTGTATTTACAGTAGTTATGATAGGCTAGAGATAATAGTTAAGGTATAGATTGGTTCTACTGTGTTAAGATGCTCAGCAAAGAAAAGTAAATAATGCATTGTAACCAAAAGAAAAGTAAATAATGCATTGTAACTTAAAGAAAAGTAAATAATGCAGTGTAACCAAAAGAAAAGTAAATAATGCATTGTAACCAGAAGAAAAGTAAATAATGCAATGTAACCAAAAGAAAAGTGTATAATGTATTGTAACCAGAAGAAAAGTAAATAATGCAATATGACCAAAAGAAAAGTAAATAATGCATTGTAACCAAAAGAAAAGTAAATAATGCAATGTAACCAAAAGAAAAGTATAGAATTCAGTGCAACCAAAAGAAACGTAAATAATGCAATGTAACCAAAAGAAAAGTAAATAATGCAATGTGACCAAAAGAAAAGTAAATAATGCAATGTGACTAAAAGAAAAGTAAATAGTGCATTGTAAGCAAAAGAAAAGTATAGAATGCAATGTAACCAAAAGAAAAGTAAATAATGCATTGTAAGCAAAAGAAAAGTATAGAATGCATCATAACCAAAAGAAAAGTAAATAATGCAATGTAACCAAAAGAAAAGTAAATAATTCAACGTAACCAAAAGAAAATGATATAATGCACTGTAACCAAAACCAAATGGTCTCCAGGCCTGCCTGCAGCTGGAGCTGACAGCTGTAGGCACAGCTCTGTCACCCACAACCCTGGGCTGCTGTAACACTTTGGATGGAATAAACTGCATTTTGTACACAATAAACTGCATTTTGTGCACAATAAACTGCATTTTGTACACAATAAACTGCATTTTGTGCACAATAAACTGCATTTTGTACACAATAAACTGCATTTTGGACACAATAAACTGCATTTTGTGCACAATAAACTGCATTTTGTACACAATAAACTGCATTTTGTACACAATAAACTGCATTTTAGAGAGCCCCTGGAGTCCCACATCCCTCATTTCAGCTCCTGCACCAGTTCCCATCTCAGCTCTGGTGACCACCAGGGTGTTCCTCAGTGGAAGTCTCCTCATGGTGGCTCTGCAAGGGGCTGAGATGGAGCCATGGCAGGGCCAGCTCCCAGTTCAGAGCATGTGGGAACCCAGGAAATTCCTCTGGCTGCCCTGGAGGGCTCAAACCCCTGCCCAGGGGGCTCAGAGACCCTGGCACAGAGCACAAGACCCCTGGACTGTGATTTAGCCCTTGGAAAAAACAATTACCAACCTTTATATGAAGAATTACAAGCCACGGAAGTTTAAGTAGAATAATAATGAGTTTGTCACAGGGTGAAAAATAGATTTTTTGGGGTTTTTAGAATGGGGGTTCAGGGGGCAAGATGGAGGAATCTGGGCATGTCCAGCCTTTCTTCTTCTTCTTCTTGGCCTCAATCTTCTGCTGTAATTTGGCACTTTTGGATTGGTTTAGAGTAGAAGCTCACTGACATAGGTGATGGGTATTGGGAAGGAATTGTAAATATTTTAGTATAAAATATTTAGTATAAATATTTTATACTAAAATATAAAATATTTTAAATTTTTAGTATAAATTACAACACTCCCTCTGAGGTGGTCAGAGTGCCTCTGTCTGTCCTGCTGAGCAGACCTCAGCAGGCCAGGAGAAAGAATTTTATAGATAAGAAACAATAAACAACCTTGAGATGGAGAATTGAAGAGCTCTGACTCCTTCTTCAAGTGCCAGGCTGGGAAAAGAGACTTTGTGACACATCTTGGGGTCACTGTGAGCAGCAGAAATCCTGAGAAGTGCAGGAATAAACTGCAAATCCTGGGGAAATCACAGCAGGCAGGACTCCTCCATCTGCACATCTCAGGGGTTTCACCTCCCAAAAAGAAGAAACAGTGAGGGACAGAGAACATCCCACAGTGAGGGACAGAGAACATCCCACAGTGAGGGACAGAGAACATCCCACAGTGAGGAACAGAGAACATCCCACAGTGAGGAACAGAGAACATCCCACAGTGAGGAACAGAGAACATCCCACAGTGAGGAACAGAGAACATCCCACAGTGAGGGACAGAGAACATCCCACAGTGAGGAACAGAGAACATCCCACAGTGAGGGACAGAGAACATCCCACAGTGAGGAACAGAGAACATCCCAGGCACAGTGAGGGACAGAGAACATCCCACAGTGAGGGACAGAGAACATCCACAGTGAGGGACAGAGAACATCCCACAGTGAGGGACAGAGAACATCCACAGTGAGGAACAGAGAACATCCCACAGTGAGGGACAGAGAACATCCCAGGAACAGTGAGGGACAGAGAACATCCCACAGTGAGGGACAGAGAACATCCCACAGTGAGGGACAGAGAACATCCCACAGTGAGGAACAGAGAACATCCCACAGTGAGGGACAGAGAACATCCCACAGTGAGGAGCAGAGAACATCCCACAGTGAGGGACAGAGAACATCCCACAGTGAGGGACAGAGAACATCCCAGGCACAGTGAGGGACAGAGAACATCCCAGGCACAGTGAGGGACAGAGAACATCCCACAGTGAGGGACAGAGAACATCCCACAGTGAGGGACAGAGAACATCCCACAGTGAGGAACAGAGAACATCCCACAGTGAGGAACAGAGAACATCCCAGGCACAGTGAGGGACAGAGAACATCCCAGGCACAGTGAGGAACAGAGAAAATCCCACAGTGAGGGACAGAGAACATCCCAGAAACAGTGAGGGACAGAGAACATCCCACAGTGAGGAACAGAGAACATCCCAGAAACAGTGAGGGACAGAGAACATCCCACAGTGAGGAACAGAGAACATCCCACAGTGAGGGACAGAGAACATCCCAGCACAGTGAGGGACAGAGAACATCCCAGCACAGTGAGGGACAGAGAACATCCCAGCACAGTGAGGGACAGAGAACATCCCACAGTGAGGGACAGAGAACATCCCACAGTGAGGGACAGAGAACATCCCAGCACAGTGAGGGACAGAGAACATCCCACAGTGAGGAACAGAGAACATCCCACAGTGAGGGACAGAGAACATCCCAGCACAGTGAGGAACAGAGAACATCCCAGAAACAGTGAGGGACAGAGAACATCCCACAGTGAGGGACAGAGAACATCCCACAGTGAGGAACAGAGAACATCCCAGGCACAGTGAGGAACAGAGAACATCCCACAGTGAGGAACAGAGAACATCCCACAGTGAGGAACAGAGAACATCCCACAGTGAGGGACAGAGAACATCCCAGGAACAGTGAGGGACAGAGAACATCCCAGGCACAGTGAGGGACAGAGAACATCCCACAGTGAGGGACAGAGAACATCCCACAGTGAGGGACAGAGAACATCCCACAGTGAGGGACAGAGAACATCCCACAGTGAGGGACACAGAACGTTCCCATCCCTTAAAATGCCCCAGGCCAGGTTGGATGGGGCTGTGATCAAGGTGGGATAGTGGAATGAGGTCATCTTTAAAATCCCTCCAAATCCAAACAACTCCATGATTCTCTGAGCTTTTCAAGTCTAACATTTTATTTTATTTTATATTATTTTATTTTATTTTATTTTATATTACTTTATTTTATTTATTTTACTTTATTTTATTTTATTTTATTTATTTTATTTTATTTTATTTATTTTATTTTATTTTATTTTATTTTATTTTATTTTACTTATTTTATTTTATTTTGTTTTATTTTATTTTATTTTATTTTTATTTTACTTTATTTTACTTTATTTTATTTTATTTTACTTTATTTTATTTTATTTTACTTTATTTTACTATTTTATTTTATTTTATTATTTTATTTTATTTTATTTTATTTTATTTTATTTTATTTTATTTTATTTTATTTTATTTTATTTTTTCTATTTTATTTCATTTGGGAATTCAAACCACCCTTCCCTCTCTTCTGTCTCCTGCTGTCCCAGATGCAGGAGGAGCCCAAGGCCCCCAGGCTCAGCTCAGAGCTCCCAGATTCACCTCTGCTCACCCAACTGCCCTGCAGCACCTTGGGTTGTGGGGATTTTCCCTCAGGAGCTGAGCTCCCCTCTCCTGCTTCACAAACCTCCTCTGGCCAATTCTTCCTCATTCTCACCCCAGCAATGAGCTGGGCAGCCTCCCTGCATTCCTGCCTCATCCTCTTGCTCGCCGAGGCAAATTCCATCAAGTTTCCAGGAGAAAACATCTCCCAGCCAAGCTCCAGTTAAAACATCTCCCAGCCAAGCTCCAGTTAAAACATCTCCCAAACAAGCTCCAGTTAAAACATCTCCCAAACAAGCTCCAGTTAAAACATCTCCCAAACAAGCTCCAGTTAAAACATCTCCCAAACAAGCTCCAGTTAAAACATCTCCCAAACAAGCTCCAGTTAAAACCATCTCCCAGCCAAGCTCCAGTTTTAAAACATCTCCCAAACAAGCTCCAGTTAAAACATCTCCAGCCAAGCTCCAGTTTTAAAACATCTCCCAGCCAAGCTCCAGTTAAAACATCTCCCAAACAAGCTCCAGTTAAAACATCTCCCAAACAAGCTCCAGTTAAGACATCTCCCAGCCAAGCTCCAGTTTTAAAACATCTCCCAAACAAGCTCCAGTTTTAAAACATCTCCCAAACAAGCTCCAGCTAAAACATCTCCCAACCAAGCTCCAGTTAAAACATCTCCCAAACAAGCTCCAGTTTTAAAACATCTCCCAGCCAAGCTCCAGTTAAAACATCTCCTAAACAAGCTCCAGTTTTAAAACATCTCCCAAACAAGCTCCAGCTAAAACATCTCCCAGCCAAGCTCCAGTTAAAACATCTCCCAGCCAAGCTCCAGTTTTAAAACATCTCCCAAACAAGCTCCAGTTTTAAAACATCTCCCAAACAAGCTCCAGTTAAAACATCTCCCAAACAAGCTCCAGTTGCTTTATTTTTGCCTTTGATGCCTCCCAGGAGCAGGTCTGGACTGACAGAGCTCCCAGCACTTAAATTCCATAATTTTTTTTGTCTGCCTCCCTTCCAGGGGAGGCTCAGGCTCCCTGGCAGATCCCACAGCTGTGTGATTGTTCCACATCTGGGGCTGCAAATCCCAGCCCAGCACCCACAGATTGCTGCATTTATCTTGGAAAGGCTCCTGTGGATGTGCCTGGAACCGAAATTTTCTCAGCTCCTCACTTCTGGTGGGGCCCCCCCCACTTTTTATTTTTAATTTTTTTATTTTTTTTTCACTTCTCCCATCAAGAATTGAAGCCAAATATGGAGATTTCTTATCCTGCATCCTGATCTAAATAAAAACCAGGCCACAAATCATATTTTTGAGGCTTTTTTCCTTCGAGAAACTCATTTTTTTTTCCTGAGGAGCAAATTCTCTCTCACTCTTAGCATAGTTGCTCTTGGGCTTGTTTACAGAAAGAGAAAAAAAAATAAAAATCAGTGCCAGCTTCAGAGAGATCCTTGGTGAGATCCTGTTTACAAAGGGTGCCCAGGAAAAAACAAGAACCAATGACAGAAAACATTTTCCTGCCCACAGTTCCTGAGTCTGCCCCTCCTGTCAGTCCTGTTTGTTTTTCCAGGACACATTTAACTATTTCTGGGTTTTTTTGTATGCACAGTGAGTCCACTTTGGAGGAGTGAAGTCACTCCACTCATTTATTCTTTTCCTCCCATGGAGCTTCCTCCAGAATGAAGCTTTTGCCTGGAGGCAAGTGGTGACACCTTGCTCTAAAGAATTCAATATTTTGTTAAATCCTCAATATTCTGTGAAATCCTCAATATTCTGTGAAATCCTCAGCATTCTGTGAAATTCTCAATATTCTGTTAAATCCTCAGCATTCTGTGAAATCCTCAATATTCTGTTAAATCCTCAATATTCTGTTAAATCTTCAATATTCTGTTAAACCCAGCTCTTCCTGCAGCCCTCCCATCCCTAAACCCAGTTTTACCCCTTCAGGCATTCCTGGTGTTCCTCTCCTGGGGCTCCCTGATCATAATCCAGGGTCTGGTTGGGGATGAGCCTGAAAAAAAAAAAATAAAATCGAGATTTGGGCCTTTTTCACACACAGGATTGAAGTTTTGTTGTCCTTTTTTAGGAAATTCCTGCAGATCCTGGCCACAGAGATCTTCTGTGTGCCCTGGGTGGGCTGAGGCAGGGATTTGTGATTTCTGAGTGGGCTTAATCCTGTACCTGCCTTTGAAAGCAAAACCCTCTGCCAGGTTTCCTGCTGCTCCCAAATCCAAGTGTCAGGAAAATTCACCCACAAACACCAGAGGTTTATGTCCAAAAAGGAGACAGGGGAGTCCTTTGACTTTATTCCAATAAAGGGAGAGGCCACGGGGCAATCCCTTGGGATCTCCGATTTTTTGGAGGATGCAGCCTCCTTTCTATCCCAATTTCCCAGCTGCATTTCCCTTCTCTCTTTCCCCATTTCTGAGGTACTTGAGAGGTTCAGACTTCCCAAAACTCCTGATCCCAAAGATTCCCCTCTAATGTATAACCCTCCCTTTTCATTTTTAATTCTTATGGAATTTAGGGGTTTTTCCCCATTTCTGAGGCACTTGAGAGGTTCAGATTTCCCAATACACCTGATACTGAAGATTTCCCAAAAATTCCCCTCTAATGTACAACCCTCCCTTTTAATTTTCAATTCTTAAGGAATTTAGGGCTTTCCCCCCATTTCTGAGGTACTTGAGAAGTTCATATTTCCCAAATCACCTGATTTCAGAGATTTCCCTCTAATATATATAACCTCCCTTTTCATTTTCAATTCTTATGGAATTTAGGGCTTTTCCCCATTTCTGAGGTACTTGAGAACTTCAGATCTCCTGATACACCTGATATGGAAGATTTCCCAAAAATTTCCCTCTAATGTACAACTCTCCCTTTTCATTTTCAATTCTTATGGAATTTAGGGGGTTTCTCCCCATTTCTAAGGCACTTGAGATGTTCAGACTTCCCAAAACATCTGATACCAAAGATTTCCCTCTAATGTACAACCCTCCCTTTTCATTTTCAATTCTTATGGAATTTAGGGCTTTTCCCCATTTCTGAGGTACTTGAGAAGTTCAGATTTCACAAAACACCTGACACCAAAGATTCCCCTCTAATGTATAACCCTACCTTTTCATTTTCAATTCTTATGGAATTTAGGGGGTTTTCCCATTAGGCTGAGGTACTTGAGAGGCACAGACTTCCTGATACACCTGATACTGAAGATTTCCCAAAAATTTCCCTCTAATGTACAACCCTCCCTTTTCATTTTCAATTCTTATGGAATTTAGGGGTTTTTCCCCATTTCTGAGGTACTTGAGAAGTTCAGATTTCATAAAACACCTGACACCAAAGATTCCCCTCTAATGTACAACCCTCCCTTTTCATTTTTAATTCTTACAGAATTTAGGTGTTTTTCTTCCCCATTATTTCTTTCATCTCTCAATGTCTAATTTCATTTATCAGCAAACCTAAAGTTCATTAGCAAAAGTAAATCTCTTTTTCCATCCATCACTCAGTGGAATCCTTCCCATTGTTTCTTTTATCTCCCAGAGCTGCTTTGGAAACACAAATCCACCATTCCTCTCACAAGCCTGGAAAATCAGTTTTGCCTTGGATAGTTCTTTCTGTGATAATTTCTGGAATACCAACTCCAGAAAAGCTGGAAAAAGAGGAAAAAATCCCTTTTTTGTTTTGTTGCTGGAGCAGGGAGGTGGAACCAGGTGAACACTGGGGACCATTTCAATCTGCCCCATCCTGGGATTCTCTGCAATGATTTTCGTCTCCAAAAATATTAAAAATATTCCTGAGCTTGGAGTCAGGATTAGGAAAACCCTGAGTCAGGCTTTTCTCAGAGCCAGCTGCTGTGCATGGCAGGATTCATCCCAGCCTCCAACAGGGGTTTAGATTTTTTAAAAGTTGAAATTAAAGGTATTTAAAAGGTATTTAAATTAAGGCAAGAGAGTTGAAGTTTAATTTCTTTTAAAATTATATTTCAATTAAAGCAAAAAAGTTGAAGTTTAATTTCTTTAAAAATTGTATTTCAATTAAAGCAAGAAAGTTGAAGTTTAATTTCTTTAAAAAGTGTATTTCAATTTAAGCAAGAAAGTTGAAATTTGATTTATTTTAAAGCCTGTGTTGAAAATATGAGCAATAAGAATTTAGATGCAATTTATTTTAAAATTGCATTTCAATTAAAGCAAGAAAGTTGAAATTCAAGGTATTTAAAATGGTATGTCAATTAAGGCAAGAAAGCTGATGTTTAATTTATTTTAAAATTGCATTTTAATTTGGGCAAGAAAGTTGAAATTCAATTTATTTTAAAGGCTGTATTGAAAATATAAGCAATAAGAGTTTAGATTTAATTTCTTTTAAAATTGTATTTAAATTTAAGCAAGAAAGTTGAAATTTAAGGTATTTAAAATTGTATGTCAATTAAGGCAAGAAAGTTGATGTTTAATTTATTTTAAAATTGCATTTTAATTTGGGCAAGAAAGTTGAAATTCGATTTATTTTAAGGCTGGTATTGAAAATATAGGCAATAAGAGTTTAGATTTAATTTCTTTACGAATTGCATTTCAATTAAAGCAAGAAAGTTAAAATTTAAGGTATTTAAAATGGTATTTAAATTAAGCCAAGAAAGTTGAAGTTTAATTTCTTTAAAAATTGTATTTAAATTAAAGCAAGAAAATTGAAATTTGATTTGTTTTAAAGCCTGTACTGAAAATATGAGCAATAAAATTTAGATGTAATTTATTTTAAAATTGCATTTTAATTTGGGCAAGAAAGTTGAAATTTAAGGTATTTAAAATGGTATTTAAATTAAGGCAAGAAACTTGAAGTCTTTAAAAATTCTATTTAAATTAAAGCAAGAAAATTGAAATTTGATTTATTTTAAGGCCTGTATTGAAAATATAGGCAAAAAGACTTTAGATTTAATGTCTTTAAAAATTCTATTTAAATTTAAGAAAGAAAGTTGAAATTTGATTTATTTTAAGGCCTATATTGAAAAAATAGGCAACAAGACTTTAGATTTAATGTCTTTATAAATTCTATTTAAATTTAAGCAAGAAAGTTGAAATTTGATTTATTTTAAAGGTTGTACTGAAAATATAGGCAATAAGAATTTAGATGTAATTTATTTGAAAATTGCGCTTCAATTTGGGCAAGAAAGTTGAAATTTAATTAAAGATTTTCCTGAGATTTGGCCAAGCTGCCTCTGCTGGAAGAGACATCTCCCCCCAGATTTTGGAAGTTCCCATCTCCAGACACTTTCCAGCTCATCCACAAAATTTATTTACCTCAGCAAAAAAAAAAGATAATATTTCATTTGCACTTTTATTTCTATATTTTTTCTGGCAAATTCCAGGTTTATATCACAGAGATGTGGGGGAAAAATAATCAGGGATGAATAAAGGTGGATTCATCCTCACCTGGCTGAACCCCAGCCCAAGAGCTCACCCAGACCTTTGTCACACCAAGCTGCACTCCCAAATCAAATCATGCTCAATCCAGCCCCTTAGAGGACTCTGAAATAAATAATTTGCAGCGTTTTAGCCCAAATTATTGCTCTTTACTCCCTGTTATTGTTCAAACAGCTCCCAAGGCATCCCCAGGGGTTTACAGACACGGCAAACAGGGAGATCTCAGCCCGAAAAACTTGGGAGGGGAACAGAAGGGCTTTATTTTCAATACAGGCTTTAAAATAAATCAAATTTCAACTTTCTTGCCTAAATTTAAATACAATTTTAAAAGAAATTAAATCTAAACTCTTATTTCTTATCTTTTCAACACAGGCCTTAAAATAAATCGAATTTCAACTTTCTTGCCCAAATTAAAATGCAATTTTAAAATAAATTAAACATCAACTTTCTTGCCTTAATTGACATACCACTTTTAAAGAAATTAAATCTAAACTCCTATTGCCTATATTTTCAGTACAGCCTTTAAAATAAAGGCTTCACAGCCAGCATGGATCGTTTGGTGGAGCTGGAAAAATAAAATTCTGCATTTCTCAGTTGATATTCCTGGCATTTCATGCTTGGAAAGCTGTGACGGTGGTCACAGGGGTTTGTAGAGGATGGAATGGCAGGATCTTGATTCCATGATCAGAAGGTTTGATTTATTATATTATGATATGTATATATAACATTATAACTATTCTACATAGAAATAGGAAAGGAGTTTCTTCAGAAGCTGGCTAAGCTAAGAACAGAAAGAAAGAATAATAACAAAGGTCTGTCTCTGCAGAGAGTGAGAGCAGCTCCACCATGAGTGATCAATAAATCCAAACATCTACAGGAGACCAATCCCAGGTGGACCTGTTGCATTCCACAGCAGCAGATAATAATTGTTTACATTTGTTACTGAGCTTCTCAGCTCCAGCAGGAAAAATCCCAAGGAAGGATTTTTCACAAAAGATGTCAGCGACATCAAGCTTCTTCCTGAAAGCTTCTGGGTTTGTTTGCAAAGAAACGTTTGCTCCATGGGAGTCAGGAGGCTGCAGGGTTGGCCTGAAATCCCTGTTGGAGGAGGAATCTCCAGGTTTGGGAATCTAAAATCTTGGGAGAAACCAGGGAATGCTGACCCCAGGCCAGTCCCAGTTGTGTCCCAAGGCTCTTGAGGTGGAGCTTTCCTTGGAAAAACCCTGCTCTTGTGTCCCCATCAAGGGAAGGGGATGGAAAGAGAGAGATTCAGATGAGATGGGAGAGGAAATTTCCCTGGCAGAGTGGTCAGGCCTTGGGCTGAGCTGCCCAGGCAGGTTTGGAGTCACTGAATTGTCCCAGAGCAGTCTGGATGTGGCCTTGGGGACAGGGATTGGGGTGATGCTGCTGGGGCTGGGGTGGCACTGGGTGATCCTGGAGGGTTTTCCCAGCCTTGATTCTGGGATTCTGAGAAGATCCAACCCTCAGGGCAGGTTGGATCAGTCACAGCTCTCTGATGCTCAGCCTGGAGCAAAGGAGGCTCAGGGGGGACCTCAGTGCTCTGCACAGCTCCTGCCAGGAGGGGCAGGGAAAGGAGGAGAGGAAATGGCCTCAAATGGCACCAGGGCAGGCTCAGGTTGGAGATTGGCACAGAAAATTTCCCTGGCAGAGTGGTCAGGCCTTGGGCTGAGCTGCCCAGGGAGGTTTGGAGTCACTGAATTGTCCCAGAGCAGTCTGGATGTGGCCTTGGGGACAGGGATTGGGGTGATGCTGTGGGGCTGGGGTGGCACTGGGTGACCCTGGGGTCCCTTCCCACCCTGGTGGTTCCATGCAATCAAAGCCAGCAGTTCATATACAGACCTGAGCAGGAGGGGACAGCTGGAATCAGCGTCGTGAGAGGTTTATTTCAAACATCAGTCTCATTATTACATCATTATGACAATGGAGACAGAAGGTGTGAGCAGCTCCCTGATTCAAGCAGCATGCCAAGGAAACTTAATATTACAACATAGCATAAAACAGACTCAGTCTAAGTCTCAGCCAATCACACAGGGCAAAAATATATTGACAATAATTCTATCCAACCATGTGAAGCACACGTAGCTGTGGTTGAAACAGCAGCGGCCTATTCTCTCATACAGCGGTTCGTTTATAAGAGACAAAGCACAGAGCCTTATTCACATTTAACCTTCTAAATGTATACTTAAATATAATTTTTGCAGCTCAGAAAACCAAACGACATAGGCCTATTGTTCTATTTCTCACATCTGCACTACAGCTTAGAAAACTTTTCTGCTGCTTTAGCGCTGTTCACAAATCTGCTGTCTGAGGCCTGTCTTTTTTACCACCTTCCTAAAACCTTCTGATTTTTATGGATTCCCACAATTCCCCCTCTCTGTTGATCTAAAAAGAAACCTTCATACTCATGGTGTTTACTAATTGCATTTTATAACCTTACTGTAACATTTTTCTTACTATCTTCTTGAGGCCTATTCTTATTGTCTCTAAGCATTGTTGTGTTACAGCACAGCAACTTATTGCTGTGAAGGCCCAGTCAGTGAAAAAAAATATGAATCACGTCTGACAATAATTACAAGTCATTGTTCAAAAAAACTCTTGTCGATTCTAGGGTCTTAACTCAAAATCCTCCTCCATTTTTATACCTTCATCTGGAATTTCTGTGAGATTTTGAACACTTTCTGTGCTTCTACTTCCTGAGTCTCTCTCTTATATGACAAAAAATTCTCTGACTGTTTTGTTCATCATTTGCTGCACACACTGAAGTATGCAGGGAATCACTTTTAATATCACTACCAGAACACCCAATACATAGAGATCTATCTTGCAACGTTGCCTTAGCCAAGGTGCAAAGCTCCATTCTTGGATCAAATCATCCAACCAGGATCTACTATCGTCTTTCATTTGGGCTGTCAAATCTTTCAGTTTTTGTGTGCTTTTGTGAATGGATTCAGAATGATCTGACAGATTCATACAACACAATCCTTCAAAATCACAGCAATTTTCAAAATCACAGCAAAATCACAGCAATTTTCAAAATCACAGCAAAATCACAGCAATTTTCAAAATCACAGCAATGCTGAGCACACAGCCCCTGGGAAAAGCAAAGGCTTTGGCAAAGAGAGGTTGTTCCAAACCCAGCAGGGCCTCAAATTCCTCCTTGGGATCCATTGTGCAAACACCTGTGGATGTGCAGGAACTCATTCCACCTGCCTGGGACACTCAGGGCAAAGCCCTGGCAGCTGGAGAACATCAACAATAATTCAAAACCTGTGTGTGACTCACGCTGCCCAACCCATCCCCCTAAGGTTGCTTTGGACTTAATATTCACAGAAGGCACATTGTTATTTCTTCATCCAAAAAGTCATGAATAATTTACCATTCATTACCCAAAAAACTTCTTTTTTTTTTTTATGATTTTTTTTTTTACAATTGGCTTCATCCAAAAGAATGAGAAAACAGAGAAAATGTTCTTTTCCCAACCCCTTCTTAGTTCATTGTTGTTGAGCATAAAAGTATCCCTCAGAAATCTTTAGTTAGCAAAAGATGGCATTTTTGGGGTTTCATTTGAAGAGCTGCCTTTGTTTGGGAAGAGAAATTCACCTCTGCTCTGAAAAACAGTAACTGGGGGGCAAAATAAGGCCAAAAAAAAAAAGGCAAAAAAGGCAAAAAAAGGCAAAAAAAAGGCAAAAAAAGGCAAAAAAAGGCTAAAAAGCTGGATATTTGGACAGGGTGGGATTGTTTGGAGTGTCAGTGAGGGGCTGGCTGATCCTTGTGGCTCCTTCCAGCTCAGGACATTCCATGGTTGTACAGAAATGCACTGGAACTCTCACTTCAGGCTACCAGAGGAACAAGGACTGCTGGAGCTGCTCCCTGCTTGGCAGGAGGTGACAAATCCTCCAGAATTCCACCTGGGATCACTGGAAATGTCCCCAGCCAGAGCAGCTTCCTCTGCCTGCTGTGAGAAAAGCCATCCCTGCATGGCTGGGCTTGTCCAGGATGCACTGGGATCTGGCAAATGCCGGTGTTCTGTGTGGGAATGACACCTGATCCTATTGGGAATAATGACACCTGATCCCATTGGGAATGACACCTGATCCTACTGGGAATAATGACACCTGATCCCACTGGGAATGACACCTGATCCTATTGGGAATAATGACACCTGATCCTACTGGGAATGATGCCTGATCCCAATGGGAATGATGCCTGATCCTATTGGGAATAATGACACCTGATCCTACTGGGAATGATGCCTGATCCCACTGGGAATGACACCTGATCCTACTGGGAATGATGACACCTGATCCCATTGGGAATAATGACACCTGATCCTACTGGGAATGATGCCTGATCCTATTGGGAATGACACCTGATCCTACTGGGAATGATGCCTGATCCCAATGGGAATGAGACCTGATCCTACTGGGATGACACCTGATCCTACTGGGAATGACACCTGATTCTATTGGGATGATGCCTGATCCCAATGGGAATGACACCTGATCCTATTGGGAATAACGACACCTGATCCCATTGGGAATGACACCTGATCCTACTGGGAATGATGCCTGATCCTAATGAGAATGACACCTGATCCTATCGGGAATAATGACACCTGATCCTATGGGGATGATGCCTGATCCCAATGGGAACGAGACCTGATCCTACTGGGATGACACCTGATCCTATTGGGAATGACACCCAATCCCACTGGGAATGATGCCTGATCCCACTGGGAATGGCACCTGATCCTATTGGGAATAATGACACCTGATCCCAATGGGAATGATGCCTGATCCTATTGGAATGACACCTGATCCCACCAGGATGACACCTGCTCCTATTGGGATGGCACCTGATCCCATTGGGAATGATGCCTGATCCTACTGGGAATGGCACCTGATCCTATTGGGAATAATGACACCTGATCCCAATGGGAATCACACCTGATCCTACTGGGATTGTAGCTGCTCCCCCACAAACTGATTTTCATGGAATTTCTCCACCTGGTTGAGTTGAACACGTTTCCCAGAGGTTTCACTTTGGTGTCCAGACAAATTCCTGGATTTGGGGTGGGATTGGGATCCTGTTCCACCATCACTGCCAGCCAAAAATCCCCCCCCAAAAAAGGGTCTTGTCCTAATTCCCCAGGTTTATCCCAAACATTCAATTCCTGCCTCCAGGATTGCTGGGCTCACACACAGCTCTCCTTTGGGGAGGGAGATTTTTGGGGTGGGAGGATCGGGATTTTTGGGGTGATAGGATCGGGATTTTTGGGGTGTGAGGATCAGGATTTTTGTGGGGGGGGAGGATCGGGATTTTTAGGGTGAGAGGATTGGGATTTTTGGGGTGGGAGGATTGGGATTTTTGGGGTGGGAGGATTGGGATTTTTGGGGTGAGAGGATCGGGATTTTTGAGGGGGGGAGGATTGGGATTTTTGGGGTGGGAGGATTGAGATTTTTGGGGTGGGAGGATTGAGATTTTTGGGGTGAGAGAATCGGGATTTTTAGGGGGGGAGGATCAGGATTTTTGAGGGGGGGAGGATCGGGATTTTTTGGGTGGGAGGATTGGGATTTTTGGGGTGGGAGGATTGGGATTTTTGGGGTGGGAGGATCGGGATTTTTTGGGGTGGGAGGATTGGGATTTTTTGGGTGGGAGGATTGGGATTTTTGCGGGGGGAGGATCGGGATTTCACCTGCACCTTTGGCTAGGATTTTTCTGCTGAGAAGCCTCAGAGGAAAAGGAAAACAATAATTATCTGCTGCTGTGAAATGCAACAGGTGCATCTGTGATTGGTCTCATGTGGTTGTTTTTAATTAATGGCCAATCACAGTTCAGATGTCTCAGACTCTCTGGTCAGTCACAAGATTTTGTTATCATTCCATTCCATTCCATTCCATTCCATTCCATTCCTTTTCTAACCTTCTGATGAAAACCTTTCTTCTATTCTTTTAGTATAGTTTTAATATATAATTTTCTTTCAATATAATGTATATCATAAAATAATAAATCAGCCTTCTGAACCATGGAGTCAAGATTCTCATCTCTTCCCTCATCCTGGGACCACTGCAAACACCACCACGGGTCATAAATAAGGAAAAGAAGGCTCTGGAGCTCTCCAACAACAAAACAGTTGCCAGGTATCCTATCAGCAAGAGCAGTTCCCAATGCTTGTCATGGAGATAAAGCAGGAAAAACACTGCTCAGGCTGAATCCCACTGGAAGATCAAAACCCAAACCAATCTGTTTTGCTGCACACTGGAATTTTGGAGCCCTGTTTTGAGGTGGAGAGTTCCACTGCCACCCCAGTTGGTCAAAACACCATTATCTGGGATAACAGCACAGGGACACATGGCTAAAGACATTTTTAAAAAAGCTTTTTGAATCTTTCCCCCTGAGAGTCACAGGGGATTTGGTCCTCTTCAAACCCAAAATGAGGGCCAGGGCTTGGTCCCGCTGAGGGAAAAGCTTTTGGCTGGATTGGGAATAATTTCAGTCACTGAGGATGAGTGGTGGCCCCACAGCCCCCAGTGCAGATCCATGTTCTTGTGAGAGGGGAAAGGGAATGGAAGGACATTCCTTAATCCAGAAAAATCCCTCCATTTTAATTTCTGGAAGCCCCAACCCCTTTTTTCTGCCCTCAGCCTCTGTGGCAAACACAGCAGCATTCCCAAGCCAGCTCCAAACTTCTCCTGAGCTCCCAAAGTCATGGGCTGAGCATTCCTCAGGGATGAGCTCTCTAAACCTCTCCCCTGGCTACACACATCTGTCAGATTTTGGGACAAACAGGGGAATTTATCTTGGAAAAGCAGCAGAAGGCACAGCCCTGACCCCAGAGCATCCCACTGCAAAATCCAGGCATGGAAACACCAAAGCTTCCCAGCAGAACCTCTGGAATAATTTGGGTTTTAATGCAGCGTGGAGAAATCAACATCATGTGGTGTTCACAGGGGTCCCAGAACGAGGGGAGAGATGAGAATCTTGACTCCATGGTTCAGAAGGCTGATTTATTGTTTTATGATATATATTATATTGAAAGAAAATTATATACTAAAACTATGCTAAAATAATAGAAGAAAGGATTTCATCAGAAGGCTTGAAAGGAATGGAATAGAATAATAAAATGAATGGATGATAAAATAATAAATAATAATAATAAACTAATAAAGAAATAATAAAAGAAATAATAATATATAAATAAATAAAATAATAAAAGAAATAATAGTAAAATGAAAAAAAATAAAAATAAAATTAATAAATAAAAATAAAAAATAAAAATAAATAATAAATAATAAAAATAATATAAATAATAAATAATAAATAATAAATAATAAATAATAAATAATAAAAATAAAATCAATAAGAATAAAATAATAAATAAATAAAATAAAAAAACAATATATTAATAAAATAAATGATAATAAAATAAAAACAAACTAAAATAAAATTAAATAATAAATAAAAATAAAATAAAATAAAATAACTAATAAATAAATAATTTAAAGATTGAATGGATAATAAAATCTTGTGACTGACCAGAGAGTCTGAGCCAGATGACTGTGATTGGCCATTAATTAAAAACAACCACATCAGACCAATCCCAGATGCACCTGTTGCATCCCACAGCAGCAGATAATCAATGTTTACATTTTGTTCCTGAGGCCTCTCAGCTTCTCAGGAGAAAAAATCCTAACAAAAGGATTTTTCATAAAATATGTCCGTGACAACATCATTTTAATTCTTGGGAATTATTGAACTCACCCAGGCAAGTCGTCCCCAAAAACACCACCCTGAGGTGGCTGCTTGACCCAGAACCACTGAAATGGTCCCAGATTTCTAAAAATTTTGGAGATGCAGAACTTCCTGTGCTCTGCTGTCCATGCTCATCCTCATGCCTGTCACGAGAGGGAATCAACAACAAAACCTGGCAGCACCCTGCTCTGGCACCCTTGGATTCCTCTGGCACCCAGCAGTGTCCTGGGGTGGCAGGAGAGCTGGGGCACTGCCAGGTTTCACCCCCAGTGGCTCTGGGGGTGCTCACAAACACATCAGAGGCACGAGGTGCTGCCAATGGCAGCAATTCCAGAGCAGGAATCCAACCCCAAAAACCTGCAGGAAGGAATGTCTGGAAAAACAGACAGGCCTGGCACACTGAGAGCTTGTTTGGGAATGAGGAATTGTTCCCTGTGAGGGTGGGCAGGGCTGGGATGGAATTCCATCCCTGGATCCCTGGCAGTGCCCAAGGCCAGGCTGGACACTGGGGACAGTGGGAGGTGTCCCTGCCATGGCAGGGGTGCCACTGGATGAGCTTTAAGTTCCCTCCCAGCCCAAATCCAGATTTTATTATTCCTGCTCTGATCCCCTCTGCCTTCCCCCTGTGATTTGAATTCCATCCCCTCAGCACTCACTCCCTGTGCCCAGGTTCCTTCCAGAGCCATCCCTGGCAGGTGATCCCTGTGCAAACCCAGCTGGGAATGGCTGCAGTGCCAGAGGGCAGGGCTGGGTGGGATCTGGGCAATGAGGAATTGTTCCCTGGCAGGGTGGGCAGGGCTGGGATGGAATTCCATCCCTGCATCCCTGGCAGTGCCCAAGGCCAGGCTGGACACTGGGGACAGTGGGAGGTGTCCCTGCCATGGCAGGGGTGGCACTGGGTGACTCCTAAAATCCCTCCCAACCCAAACCAATCTGGGATTTGTTGATTCTCCCACTCAGATGAGATCTCCCAGAGCCAAAAGGAGAACATGGAGCCTTTTCCCTGCAGTGTCCCTGGGAATCACCCTCTGAGATTCCACGGAGCAGTGGAACATTCCACACCTGCTCCACTGCCCTGGTGCCTTTTGCTGCTGTCACAGCCCTCAGAAATTCCAGCAGGGAATTCCTCCCTTCAGCAGCCAAGGAAAGCCAGCCCCAGGATTTGTTAAATGTCACCTCAGGGAGTGGGAATCAGGGAAAAAACACCTCAAAGGGAGAGGGAATTCAGCTGGAGCTCTGCTCCTAAGCTCTGCTGGAGGGAGAATTCCCAGGCGTTCCCTCTGGAGCCCCCCTGTCTCTCCAGCTGAGCACTCCACAAGCTCAGAGCTCTCTTTTCCTCCTGTTTCCTCCATCCAGCACCTCATTTCAAGAGGAGCAGCCTCTCCATGGAGCTCCCCGGGCTGCCCAGCCCTGTTTTCCTCAGGGAAGCCTGTGTGGAGCCAAAGATGTAAAAACTCTGCCCTGAACACTCTCCCTGCAGCTGGAGCTCTCCAATTTTCCACTGCTGGATGCTGCTGCCAGGCTGAGAGGAGCTCCCAGAGCCAGCCCAGTACTTTTCCATGGAAGGATGAAATCCCCAAGAATAACAATTTATCTGAGGAGCTGTGGCTGTTTGACCTGGCTCATTTTCAGAGATTAGGAACCAACGAGCTCCCGATGAATTGTGGTGACTTTGTGGTTGGTTTTTTAATTTTTTCCCCCCCCTAAGAAGTGATTTTCATGTTTCATCAGTTCTCTGGGAAGGGAGGGAGGGAGGGAGGGAGGGGGAAGGAATGCACATCTGTCTTCCCAAGTGGATCAGGGAGAGGATAATAACAAATAATGATAACTCACCCACGTGGAGGGCCTTTCATCCTGCAGGAGCCTGGGAATGCTGCAGTTTGTGGGCCAGCCCTGGAGCCTGGGGATTTCTGGCAGAGCAGGAGCATCACACAGGGCAGGGCAGAATCCCTGGAAGCCTGCAGGGATCCTGTGGTATGCACAGGTATCAGTGGGAAAAGAAGTGGTTTTAGCAGAATTTTCACATTCCTGCTCTGCTGGAGCAGATTTTCTACAGGAACAACTCCTTGGTGCCTGAAGGGCAGGTGAGTGGAGAGGAGTGGGAGATATCCCTGTTGTGATGGAGGAGACAGTCATGGAATGGGCTTGGAAAACCCTCAGGAGTTCAGGGTCACTGCCAGAAACAACCCCAGGCCATTCCTGCAGGCCCCACCTGGGGCTGGCCAAACCCCAGAGGTGTGGGTGGGTGCACACAAAGCCAGGCCCACAAAATCATGGAATGGGTTGGAAGGGACCTCAAATATCACCCAGTGCCACCCCTGCCATGGCAGGGACACCTCCCACTGTCTCCAATGTCCAGCCTGGCCCTGGGCACTGCCAGGGATCCAGGGATGGAATTCCATCCCAGGCCTGCCCACCCTGCCAGGGAACAATTCCTCATTGCCCAGATCCCACCCAGCCCTGCCCTCTGGAACTGGAGCCATTCCCTGTGTCCTGTCCCTCCAGTTTTTGATCAAAATTCCCTTTCCATGATCCCTGGAGCCCCTTCAGCCCCTGGGATTTGCTGTGAGGTCTCCACATCCCCTCCTCCTCTCCAGGCTGAGCATTCCCAGCTCTCCCAGCCTGGCTCCAGCCCCTTCAGGGACTTTGTGGCCTCCTCTGGATCTGCTCCAGCATCTCCCCATCCTTCTCACCGTGGAGGCACCAGGATTGCTCCCACTGCTCCAGGTGGGAGCTCAGGAGAGCAGAGCAGAGCAGAGAGCCCCCTCCATGCCCTGCTGCCCACAGGGCTTTGGGTACAGCCCAAAAAAAGGCTGGAAAAGGCTCCAACTCCTCCCAGCTCTCACCAGGCAAATCCTGCCTCCATGGAAAACCAAAGGAGTGGAAAGGGACACTTCTGGATGCCTCCAGTGAGATGGAAAAATCAAAATCTGCCCCCATGTCAGGCACCTCCTGCACTTCAGACATTTCCCTGCTGTCCCCACCAGCCCAAAAACATCGGTGTTAAAGGATGAGCTGCACATTCCAGCCCTTTCCCAACCCCAGCCTTTCCTACTGGGATGACTCAGAAGTGCCAGGTGCAACTTCAAAGCAACCACCAGGGCTGGTTGTTGTGATAGGACCTCCAAAGGAGGCCCTGAGGATACACAAATTAAAAATAGAACAGCCAAGGATGGAGGCACGGATGTTCTGCTTGGGAGAAATTGCTGGAAAAACCTCCCAGCTTCAGTGCTGGAGAAGGATTTCCATGGGCTGAGGTTTCCCAACAGGCAGGGAAGGTTTCTTTCCCATCTCGTGGACATTTGTCAAACAAAATGGGAAATGTTTTTAAGGCCCCTGCCAAATTTAGCTGCTGTTTGCTCCTGCGTGGCCATGAGCACCACTCCAGAGGTCACAGGAGAAATGTTCTCACAGCACAACACCCAGAGGATGGATCCTCCTCTGCCCAGGAGAACCCCAGGCTCTCCATTGCCTCCAGGAGAGCCCTGGGGATGTGCTGGGTGCCACATCCCCTGTGCAGGGCCAAATGTGTGCAGTGCTCAACATCTGGGAGATGTTCACAGGCACAGAGCGAGGAGCTCCTCTGAGCCATCCCCGCTTGTTATGCCAGGAAAGAAACCCAGTGTGAGCACAGAAAAGGTGAAATTCCAGCCCAAATCTGCCCCTGGAATAATCATCACCATCTCCTGCAGCTGCTGATCCCTCACAAGTGGCAGCAGTGGGGCTCTGGCAACAGGAGCCCAAAAAATGTGGGGACAGTCCTTGCAGGAGGTGGCCACCAATCCCACACCTTGGGGACACCTTGGCAAGCCCCAGGGAGAATTCCAGATCAAGGGAACCCTTTGGGAAACACTCCTGGCTCTCCATTCAGGAGTTGGGCACCAGTAAAATCCAGTGTCTGTGGGGATGGGGCTCGTTCCTCATGGAGGATCCTCTTCCCAGATATTTCTGGGATATTTCTGTGGGGATTTTCTTTTCCATAATTCATGTAAGAATCAGAAAAAACTCAGAATATGCTGCTGGGGTGCAAAAAACTCAACTCAGCAGTGCCTCACACAGGGCTTGAGCCCACCCTGAGCCCAGCTTTGTTAGGACACACTCAGGGCTTAATTAGAACTGTATTTAAGGGTGGCAAAGCAGATCAGGATTGCTCAATAATGCTCCATCCTCCTTCCAGAAGCATCATCCAGACAGAAATGTCTCATCTGCTCTGGTGGCCTCTGCCCAGGGGATATTCCAGTGCTGAGGCCATTCCCATGGAATGACACAAACCCTGATTGCCCTGGGAATTTGGAGGCTGGAAGGATCTGATGAGTGAGGGTTAATTGTACATCCAGGCACTCTCTAACCCTGCTCAGGGCTGGTTCTGCCTTCCTAGATCATGGAATTACAGAATGGTTTAGGTTGGAAGGGATTTTAGGGATCATCCCATCCCACTCCTGCAATGGCAGGGACACCTCCCACTGTCCCCAGTGTCCAGCCTGGCCTTGGGCACTGCCAGGGATCCAGGGATGGAATTCCATCCCAGCCCTGCCCACCCTGCCAGGGAACAATTCCTCATTGCCCAGATCCCACCCAGCCCTGCCCTCTGGCACTGGAGCCATTCCCTGTGTGCTGTCCCTGCATCCCCTGGCAATTGTCTCTCTCCAGCTTTCCTGGGGCTCCTCCAGGCCCTGCAAGGCCACCCTGAGCTCAGCCCAAAGCTTCTCCTGTGCAGGTGAACAATGCCAGCTGTGCCAGCCTTTCCTCCCAGCACAGCTGCTCCATCCCTCTGCTCATCCTGGAGCCTCCTCTGGGCTCTCTGCAGCAGCTCCAAGAAAATCCCAGTTCCTAGTCCAGGGAAAGCAAAGAAAAATTGCTGAAATTGAGGTCTCAGCTCCAGAGCAGACAGGAACTGATCCCAAGAGGATTAAAGGTGAACAAGCTGGAGGGGTTTGTTCTTTGAAACAAGTGGTTCTTAGAACATTGGGAGTTGACCCTTAATTCGTTCCGTTTTTACATTAAGCTGGGAAAAGTAAATGGATTTTCCAATCCAATCATATTTATTTTGTTCTTGCCTGTTATAACGAGCTTGTGCTGCCCTGAAGGCAGCTCTGCATCAGGGACTCCATTTCAGAGCTGTTGGTTTCTGGGAGAGAAGTAGGAGAAAGATTGGCTTTGATGCTTTGTAGCCCAAGGCAGAATCCTCCCTGAGCTCCCCTCTCCTCCAAGGAAAGGAACCTTCTGGCTGGCTGCAAAGTCGGTGGAAAAATAACATTTTAACATCCAGCAGAACTCCTGGTGATTGTAAAAAGAAACATTCCCAGAGTTTGAGATGTCTGAGCACACAGGACAAGGCGTCCAGTGAGGAATTCTGTGTAGAGTTTGTGTCGCAGACATCTTTTATGGAAAATCCTTTCCTTGGGACTTTTTCCTCCTGAGAAGCCTCAGGAACAAAATGTAAACATTGATTATCTGCTGCTGTGGAATGCAACAGGTGCATCTTTGATTGATCTCATGTGGTTGTTTCTAATTAATGGCCAATCACAGTCAGCTGGCTCAGACAGAGAGTCTGAGCCCCAAACTTTTGTTATCACTCTTTGCTATTCTATTCTTATCTAGCCTTCTGATGAAATCCTTTCTTCTATTCTTTTAGTATAGTTTTAATGTAATATATATCATAAAATAATAAATCAGCCTTCTGAAACATGGAGTCAGATCCTCATCTCTTCCCTCATCCTCAGACCCCTGTGAACACCAGCACAAGTTTGCATCTCTGCTGCTCCACCTCCTTGGGAAGGTGAATTCCCCAGCAGGCTAGAACAAAATAAATATGATTGGATTGGAAAATCCATTTACTTAACTCAACTTAATGTAAAAACGGAACAAATAAAGGGTCAAACCCCAGTGTTCTAAGAACCACTTGTTTCAAAGAACAAACCCCTCCAGCTTGGGCACCTTTACTCCTCTTGGGATCAGTCCCTTGTGCCCAAGTGCCAAACTGGCTGATCAAACATGGAACTGCTCCTGTGACCTGATGGGGCCCAGAGAGTGGCTAGAGCTGTGCCAGGAGGGATTTAGGTTGGGTTTTAGGGCAAGGCTCTTGCCAGAGGGTGCTGGCACTGCCCAGGCTGCCCAGGGAATGGGCACGGCCCCGAGGCTGCCACAGCTCCAGGAGCCTTTGGCCAGCGCTGCCAGGGATGCCCAGGCTGGGCTGGGTGGGGTCTGGGCATGGCAGGGCTGGATTGATGATCCTGGGGGTCCTTCCCACTCAGGATATTCCAGGATTCTGGGATTCTCTGAAACAGCTCCAAGCTGACGATGGGGAAACAAAAATTCCAATTTTGTGGTTTTCACCCAGTGCCACTCCCAAGACTGGCAGAGCAGTAACACCCCAATTCCTGGGACACAGAGAACATCCCTGTCCCCTCCAGAGCCACCAAGCTGGGCTGGGACAATCCCGACATCCCCCAGCAGCACTCACCCTGTGCTCCTTCATCCAGGGGTGAATTCCTGAGGGATTTGTCCAACTCCTGGCTGCTGGGAGGCCTGGACACAGCACACACCCCACGAGGACCATCCCATCCCCAGAGCTGCACCCAGCAGGCCCAGCTGGGCAATTCCTCTGTGTTTCCATGTTAGGATGGAAATTCCCTTTGAGGACACCTCAGGCACTCCCTGGGAGGGACAAGAAGGATCAGGATAAAGTTGGAAAGGCCTGGACACAACACACACCCCACGAGGACCATCCCATCCCCAGAACTACACCCTGCAGGCCCAGCTGGGCAATTCCTCTGTGTTTCCATGTTAGGATGGAAATTCCCTTTGAGGACACCTCAGGCACTCCCTGGGAGGGACAAGAAGGATTGGGATAAAGTTGGAAATTCCCAAGCAGGACACAGAGCTGAGTCTGAGCTCTCAGCCTCACTCTGCCCTTCTCATTCCCGTTTTTTCTTCCATCCTAATTCCCTCAGGGTTCCCTTTCCCCACCTGCACTTCCCATCCCTCAGGCAGAGGGACAAGGCCTCAGGAATTGCTGCCATTTTCCCACAGCCCTCTCCTCTTCCCAGGTGGATCCACTCCCATTCCTGATTCCACACACCTGGGAAGGCCTCTCCTCCCCTGCCTCACCAAGAGAAGGTCATGGAGGGTCTAAAGTTTCATGAAATCATGGTTTGGAAGGGATTTTCTAGTCCAACTCCCCTCTGCAATAAACAGAATCACCTCCAAGATCCTAAAACTCCATCCATGTGGGTGAGGCATCCACAACCTCCCTGGACAATCTTTTCCAACATTTCTCCACCTTCACTGTAAAAAAATTCTTCCTTAGATCTGATCTGAATTTGGTTTTAATTCACTCCCCTCACCCTGTGTCCTGCAGGCCCCCTTAAGAAGCCTTAAAATTCCTTGAGATATTTCATATTTCTATAGGATTGAGGTCCAGGTGCAGCCCCAAGGTGAGGAATGCTTTGCTTGAAGGGTTTTGGAGGTGCCTGTGAAGGGCAGGGATTCAATTCAGCCCCAATTTCAAGCAGGTGGAATTCCCCAACAGGCCAGAACCAATAATAAACCAATTAAATCCAAATATTATTGGATTTAATTGGTTTATTGGACAGTGGAAGGTGTACCTGCCATGGAATGGGATGATCTTTAATGTCACAACCCAAACCATTCTGTGATTCCTTACTCTCTCAGCTTGATTCCAAGAATATGGAATTGGGAAACAAATAAAGAGGATGAAAAAAGAAGTGAAGGAATCCACCATAAACGAATATAAAAATATTCTAAAATATGGTGAGCAGTGTAAAAATGGAAAAGAGATCAAAAATTATCCCAGAGGAAGAGAGATGTGACAAAGGGAGATGCTCTGAGGGGACATTTTTGTTCTAGCTCTGTTTAACAGAGAAAAATCTGGAAAAATCACCAGATTTCTTCATCTGGAAATAGAAACTCGACTTGGCCAAAACCATAACCTTGAGCAAGAGGAAATTCCTGGTGAAACTGAGCTGCCTTTGCCTTCCCTGAGGCCTGGGATCCTCATTTGCAGGATTGTTATCCTCAAGTGAGGGATTTCAGAGCTGGCCCAGAGCTGGCCCCACGTGCAGCTCTGCCAAATCCAGCTGGGAAATCCACAGTGGCAGGAAACCATCCCAGGCTGGAAGCAGATTTTGGGTTTAAGCATCCAAGAATTTAAGCTGAAGCAAAAGGAGCTGTTTCCCCCTTAATCAGGAATCTGCTAATTGAGAAGGGAGCCAAGGGTTGGGATTAGGGAGCTTTTATTGCAGGAATTTCAGGGGGATAATCCAGGCTTCTTTTTGTGTTGTTGGTGGTTACAAAGCAAACAGCAACAAAATGAAAACAAACCCAGGAAAAGAAGAGGAAGAGAAGTTTTGGGGATTAATTTCTCCAAACATCAGCTCCTGCTGGGTTTCTGTGGCTTTGGGGAGCTCAGGGACATGATGGAGAGCAGGATTTGGATTATCCAGTGGGGAGATCATTCCTTAAAGGCCCAACGTGGTCAAACATCACTGGGAGGACAAATTCAGAGTAGCACTGCAGGAAGGAGAGGCAGGAATAATTGTGGAGGTTCATACAGAGGAGAGATCCATGATTCCATGAAAAATAAAAAGGGGCGAGATTGTTGAACATCAGGTTAAAAATAGAGCTGGAAAAATGGCACCAAACTCACTTTAAAAAGCTCCTAAAAACCACTTTAAAAAGGAGAGAGGGACAAAGGAGTTTGCCCAAGAATATCTGATGGGACATGGAAAACTCTTGGACAAGGAATTCAGTGGCTGGAGCAGCTGAGTGCAGCTTGGGATGGGATTTGGAGAAGGTTGGGGTGGCTGGGTTGGGCCTTTTTGCCCAGTTCCCAGTGATAAAGTGGGAGATAACTTGGATGAAGGATCTCAGCTGCTGGGCTGGGATCTCCTGGGGTCCATCATTTCTGTTCCCACAGCATTCCAAGGAAAAGGAGCTGTGGGAACAGAAATGATGGACCCCAGGAGATCCCAGCCCAGCAGCTGGAGGGGAATTTTCTGGGAAGATAATTGGGAATAGTGGTGGAGACTCCATTAAAAGTGCACTGGGAAGCCACAGGATTGCAGAGGAAGGTCTGGATGCAGAATGGAGCCCTCAGTGGCCAGAACATCAAACAGAGCTCGTGCACATCACAGGAGCCAAAACAGAGCTGGGCATGGGGGAATGGAGCAGGGCAAGGCCAGGAGTCCAAGGGAATGCTGAGTGATGAGGGATAAAGGCAATAAAAATAAATTAGAGGGGTAAAAGTGGTGCTTTTCCAAGCAGGAATGTGGGAAATCCCACAGAGGTGTCAGATCCGTGGGAATGGATTTTGTGTGTTCACAGAAAAAGGAATAATTGTGGAGGTTCATCCAGGAGAGAGATCCATGATTCCATGAAAAATAAAAAAGAGACAAGACAGAGAGAGGGTTCACTTGGATTTAATGTTCCCAAGGAAAAGCCAAGGTGGGAAACACAGGTTAAGTTTTCTGACAAATTATGGATTTTTGACAAATTAGAGTTTCTGACAAATGGTGGATTTCTAACACATTATTGATTATTGATTATTGAAATTAGGAGCTTCTGACAAATAGTGAATTTCTAACACATGACTGATTTCTAACAAATTAAGGATTTCTGGCAAGTCAAGGATTTCCAAATCATCAGGATCTGAGGAAATCCCTGGCATGAGGAGGAGCCAGCACCAGGAATCTGAGAGCCTTGAGTGGCTGGGGGATAGAAAGCAAAGCACTTCCCTGGAAAAAATGGAAAAAAACCAGGGAATTCCAGAGCTGTCAGCAAGACAGGAAGCAGAAATTCCTATTAAATAAATAGGAAGCAGAAATTCCTATTAAATAAATAGGAAGCAGAAATCCCTATTAAATAAAACTCCCCTTTTTTCCATTTCCTAGAAGATGATCCTGAGCAGTTTTACTGGGCTTGGCAAGAACAAATTGGGCCAAATGATTGAAATTCCAGCCTTAAAAATGGGAACAGATGTGAGGAACCAGGGATTTATGGCACAAGGTGTTGTTTGGATGTGGAATCATGGAATAGTTTGGGGTGGAAGGGATTTTAAGGATCATCCCATTCCCATGGCAGGGACATTTTCCACTGCCCCAGGCTGCTCCAAGCCCCAATTCCATCCCAGCCCCTCAGCACCTTCCAGGGAGGAATTTCTTCCCAACATTCAGTGTAAGGGAGGAATGATGATGCTGTGAGAGAACAAAAATGCCAGAAATGGCAGAGAATTCCAGGGAAAGCCA